>LUCW03001495.1:0-15000 GCA_001586965.3 Sphaeroforma sirkka | reverse complement strand
CCATTTCGAATATACACGGGCATACGGTTTTTTTTCTTCAGGTTTATGACGGTAGCTATGCAAGTGCTTCCGGACGTTGTACGAACTGTCACAGGTGATCACGAGGACGAGGACTCTTTTTACGTCCAGAAGTGGTTCTGGTTGCTCATATGCTGGGCGATTGGGGCTGGCTTATCTCTGTTTAAATCCACCTACTACTTGGGCCACATATCGGTGGTGGCCGTTGGCGTAGTCGGCTACACAGTGTTTGTTGTGTTTGCTTACTGTGTAGGTATATTCGATCCATGCGGAGACATTCCTGCCGAGGAATGTTACACGGAACCTAAAATGTTCGATGGCGGCTTTCTTGATTTCATGAAGGCCTTTCCGGTCTTTGTCTTATCCTTTTGCTGCGCTCCGACAATGTTCAACATATATAACGCGTTAGAGACCCAATCCAAGCATAACATGACGTTGTCGTCAGCTATCGCAATGTGTGTCTGCTCCGTATTGTATGCCACCATATCTCTTTGTGGTTACTTCACATACGGCACGCATGTAGCCGAGAATATCCTAGATTCCTACCCCATATCGGTAGTCGCTTCACTGGCGCGATTTGGTATGGCTTTTGTGGTCACGGTATCGTATCCGCTGTTGATGCATTCGTCGAGAGACGGCTTCTTGCATGGTATTTCGACTCTTGTTAAGTACACGGGGAAAGTGGATTTGGCCAACGATATTGCAGATAACACTACCAAGACGGGCAACATCGTGTTCTACATTTTTGCGGTGCTGCTGAATTTATTGGTAGGTTGTTAGAGTGAGAAAATAGTGACGATGAATGTGTACCTAATCAGCTCTAGATCCGTGCAACGACGATCATTGTAAAAGCATAATTTGAAGGTCAAGTTGTGTATATGTTTTTCAAGGCGATTGCTAATGGCATTCCTCTATTTAAAGTCAATAGTTTTGGTTACCTTATTCGCTGCGAGGGGTTTCAAGGGCGCTCCTTACAATGTCTTTTACGATTGACACACTACGCCAGTTTAATATATTGTTTTTAATTCAGTCCTACCGGATTTTCTTGCCATACATCCTTTCACACAAACCACTAGAAAACACGGTGCATGCACCGCTCATGTTTATCACTGATAGTCCGTAGTCTCGGTGTCTTGTAAATACCTTCTGCCCCTGTTTCATATTTAGTTATTTTGTATCAAAATAAACTCTGGCATTTCCTTATTGAAAAAGCACGCCTCTATATCCTTCGTACGAGGTATACATTCACAACACACATGTTTGCCAGCCGTTCAAGTTACAAGCGTATATCTCTTCCCGCAGCTTCCGACTGAATTGCTACTAATTTACACTTGTGCAGGTCTTGGTCATTGCCTATTTAGAGCTGTCGTTGAACTCACTGATGTCCGTAAGTGGAGCATTGAGCAGTAACCTTAGTTTTACGTTACCGGCAGTGCTCTACTACAAGGCCTACGAGGAAGACGGCTGGACTTGGATGCGAATCATATGCATCCCTTTTGCGATCTTCGGCATTGTAGTTACCGGGATATCCCTATGGGCGAACATCGCGTAAACAATGTCCCCTGTGAAGTTATGGAAATGTACTAAGCGTTACGCTTTCGTCTTTGTTCGGTATAGAAGACATTTCGTAGTTACTCTAGGCTATGTCAGAATCGACATTCCGGTATCCATTCGATAATAATTTAGACACCACACCCGAGCTGGTGTTGGTATACAAGTGAACTTACAACGTTAGCAGCCTCTTTTCATTTAGTTCCAGAATGCATAGTTTCCACAACAAACTCGGATAGTTTGAAGTAGTCCTATTTCACTTTTTTGGTAGTGTTACACTGTCCAATAAAGTTAAAATGACTTGCTCATATTCATGCACTGCTTGTATCTCTTATCCTTGATCGCATAGTTGCTCAGAACAATCACATGCATAAGTTAGAGTTGGGTTTATATATCGCCCCAAAAGTCCCTCGAACAACACAAGTTGTATCAGGAATAAAATGACGTATTAGATCAACATAGCAAAGCATCTGAAAGTGACATCTAAAATGTCTGGAAGCGACGTTCTAGTTTGCGGTTGTTTCAAAGCGGGGTCATAGTCTTCTATGTCCTATTTCGAAAGCTATGGCGAAACGCACTGTACCAATTTAATTTCTTTTATGAAAATTACTGAAGAGTGAAAACTGCAGAATACAATTCATTGTGTATTTGAAGACGCCAGCGGCCAAACACCACTTCATTTCATAAATATCTTCCATGTGTATTTTAAAATAAAATAAAAAGTATGTACTGTATGAACCTTCAAACGAAAACAAACATAAATATTTAGAGATCAGTTAAGACTGCGACCACTAAGTCTGACTTTTGCACTCAAGTCTGACGCGTTAAATTTGCGACTGAAACTTGCGACCACTAAGTCTGACACTTACGCCTGCGTCTCTTACATATGACGCTTACCCTTGCGACCATGGGTTTCAGGGTTAAAAATACAAACGCTTTTATTGTCATACCTACGGACAGAGTTACAGAGCAACAGAGTAAAGAAGTAGAAAAAAAAATCTAAATTTACCTACCGTACAATACAAACCGATTCCCTTTTAAAAAGAAAACATTATATATATATAAATAACATGCCGTTGGGAAATTTTTGTCATTTTCGCATGAGACAGAACGATATGCCACTGTTAAGCCGGCATGGTGTGGCACGTGGGTACAATGTACCTAGGTATGTAGTACTCAACATCTGTCGAAAGTATGTAACAATAATGCGAATGCCATTATTTATAATCATGACCTTATACTCATACTCGTCGCTTTTTATCTTTCCACCACTTTCAGAATTGGCGATTGAGAAAGAAAGAGAGAAGGGCTTGTGGTCTACAGGTATGCCGTGTATCCTTTTATACATCATACCGTTTGTATAAATTGTGGTCATTCGCCATCTCACTCAGATACATTACTTTAATGCACTCACAGACTCAATGAACTACATAAACGAAAAGCTTCCAGAATCGTGCAAAAGTAATCCATTGGATGTGAAATGAAGAACTGTACAATGGAAGTACGATGGATGAAAAAGGTAGAATGTAGAGAATGAAAGTCCGTTGGATGTGATATTGAAGAATGGAAAGCCGATGGAAACGAAATGGAAGGCCAAAGAATGCGAAATAGTAGGCATATGGATGCGAAATGAATAATTGTGCAATGGAAGGCATGTGGGTGTGAAATTAGAGAATGGAAGGCCGATGGATATGAAATGGAAGGCCACAGAATGTGAAATGGAAGGCATGTGGATGCGAAATGAATAATTGTGCAATGGAAGGCATGTGGGTGTGAAACTAGAGAATGGAAGGCCACACAATGTGAAATGGAAGGCATGTGAGTGTGAAATGAAAAAATATGCAATGGAAGGCATGTGGATGTGAATTAGAGAATGGCTGTTAGATGTAAAATACAAGACCGGTGATCGCAAGTATAGCTCCCTAGCAAGTACTTTAGTCGCTAGTAGACAAAACCGTTAACAAAGAATACGGGAGAAGGTCGTTATGTATAGTATACAATAGTGTCGTATAGCCTGCGAATAGGATTGAACGATCTATGAATAAAATATAAATTTCGTCATTCATGTCAGAAATCAGATGCATGCATCCTTTTGTTTTTTGCATACCTTGGTTTACTTTTGCAACTTACATATGGGTCTTATTTTTTAGTCTTTTGCATGCGTCTAATTTTTGCGCCTCTCGCATGCGTCTAAATTTTGCGCCTTATGTATGCGTCTTTTGTATGCTGTGGTCAGAATACAAGTACTTATATTTATTTGATTATTTTAGGTTTATTACAAGTTTTACAGTTTATCAGAATAATCTGATAAACTAGGTTTTAGGGTTTTGCTGGTTTTACAGCACATGACTAATGACTCATTTAAGAGTCAGTCATTTTAGGATTACTGTTTATAATTACTAATAAATGAACAACGTCCCCTCCCTGAGGAGGAGAACGTTGAGATACAGTTATCTCGCGTATACTTACTACATTTTTAACTTACCATAGAAGTTGTTAGTTTATTAGTAATTACAGAGAAAGCTACAGAATATGAATTAGTCAGTAGCTGGCACATATTTTTTTGTTGTTATAAGTATAACAATTGAAAGACAATGCGAACAGAGAATGTCGCATCAAATTGAACGATTTAGATTATCCGAACGATTTAGATTGAATTGAACGATTTAGATTGGATTAACGACGTGTGGACGACGAGGATGAAGAAAGAATCTACTAATACGAGTGAACCCGAAGAGCGAACATTCCAATCAAGCAGAACATTAACCAGGGTCAACAAGGAAAGTCTCACGACGATCAAATGACGAAATCAGACAATCAGTCAGAATCCACAGATAAGTAGTCATGTGTGAGTACAGGTAGGAAGGTTGTTTTCAGTGTGAGACAAGTACAAATCGTATTGCAAGCTAATGAGCTTAAATTGTATTTAAGAAGTTGTTAGAAGAAAGTTCTTTAGGATCCACAGTAGGGTAATAGAGATGGGAGATGTACATGGTTAGTACCGACTCGGTTAGTACGATGACGCAAAGAATCAGCGGCATACTAGATTATTTTACAAAAGTTTTCAGAATGGGATATTAGGAAGCATACAGAGACACAAGTAAGCACCTGTGAGTTATTAGGAGCATATAAGGGTGGGGGCGCACATAACACGAACGATGCAAGTAAATACAAGGTTAAATTGTGAAAATGATATGCGAACACACTCAAATCACTAGAACTTCCAGATAAATCAGGTCAACGGAGAGGATCAACAGTATGAACAGAAGGTGTGGTTGACGGCAGCTTAGTTTAGGAGTGCAATAACGAGCAATCGTTCTTAGATCAAGAAGCATATTCCAACAACCGCAACAGCACATGACAAGGACATCACGGGTAAGAAGAGTAAAAGAGGAGCGATGAGGGAAGTTCCCAACAGGGTCCTGCGAATAGGCCGTCATTAGGCCGGAGTAAGAGCTGGCGAGGAGTAGAACAAGAAGTGGCTCCGACTAATGAGGCACTCAACCATATGTTATTGTGGGATGAAGAGTAAGACAGCTGGTAGTGTTAGAGTATATAGACTATCCACACTACTTATGTTAGTGTAGGAAATAAAACAGTCACGAGGGAACCCACGAGTTCCTCGGAGATCGATGTCGAGACGTTATGTGTTTGAAGGATGAAATTTAATAGAAAATGGATATTTATATTCAGTACTCTATCAGTTCATTCGCACACATTTCTAGTTCTCCATTGACAAACAACTCACCAACCATGTCCTACCCCGCCAAAGTCGTAGACAGCAACTCTTGAATCCTGAGCGCCGCAAGGAAGATGATATCGACCGACGTGGAACTAAACGTCGTCAGTCCCATACGGAACGCTCCGCTCCGCACTCAGGTCAGGCACTGGAGGGGCAACAACAGACACATCTTGGGGCTCCACACATTATTTCCGCGGACGACAAGCAGCCACCAACAGCAAACAAAAAAATGGACCTGCACAATCTGACGAGGATGTCATATTCGAGGGTGAGACCAAGGAAGTACCCAACCTGCGTGCGGACAGTAGTCAGACTTTTATTGGTGAACAGTGTGGTCAGAATACAAGTACTTATATTTATTTGATTATTTTAGGTTTATTACAAGTTTTACAGTTTATCAGAATAATCTGATAAACTGGGTTTTAGGGTTTTGCTGGTTTTACAGCACATGACTAATGACTCATTTAAGAGTCAGTCATTTTAGGATTACTGTTTATAATTACTAATAAATGAACAACGTCCCCCCCCCCTGAGGAGGAGAACGTTGAGATACAGTTATCTCGCGTATACTTACTACATTTTTTAACTTACCATAGAAGTTGTTAGTTTATTAGTAATTACAGAGAAAGCTACAGAATATGAATTAGTCAGTAGCTGGCACATATTTTTTTTTTTATAAGTATAACAATTGAAAGACAATGCGAACAGAGAATGTCGCATCAAATTGAACGATTTAGATTATCCGAACGGTTTAGATTGAATTGAACGATTTAGATTGGATTAACGACGTGTGGACGACGAGGATGAAGAAAGAATCTACTAATACGAGTGAACCCGAAGAGCGAACATTCCAATCAAGCAGAACATTAACCAGGGTCAACAAGGAAAGTCTCACGACGATCAAATGACGAAATCAGACAATCAGTCAGAATCCACAGATAAGTAGTCATGTGTGAGTACAGGTAGGAAGGTTGTTTTCAGTGTGAGACAAGTACAAATCGTATTGCAAGCTAATGAGCTTAAATTGTATTTAAGAAGTTGTTAGAAGAAAGTTCTTTAGGATCCACAGTAGGGTAATAGAGATGGGAGATGTACATGGTTAGTACCGACTCGGTTAGTACGATGACGCAAAAGAATCAGCGGCATACTAGATTATTTTACAAAAGTTTTCAGAATGGGATATTAGGAAGCATACAGAGACACAAGTAAAGCACCTGTGAGTTATTAGGAGCATATAAGGGTGGGGGCGCACATAACACGAACGATGCAAGTAAATACAAGGTTAAATTGTGAAAATGATATGCGAACACACTCAAATCACTAGAACTTCCAGATAAATCAGGTCAACGGAGAGGATCAACAGTATGAACAGAAGGTGTGGTTGACGGCAGCTTAGTTTAGGAGTGCAATAACGAGCAATCGTTCTTAGATCAAGAAGCATATTCCAACAACCGCAACAGCACATGACAAGGACATCACGAGTAAGAAGAGTAAAAGAGGAGCGATGAGGGAAGTTCCCAACAGGGTCCTGCGAATAGGCCGTCATTAGGCCGGAGTAAGAGCTGGCGAGGAGTAGAACAAGAAGTGGCTCCGACTAATGAGGCACTCAACCATATGTTATTGTGGGATGAAGAGTAAGACAGCTGGTAGTGTTAGAGTATATAGACTATCCACACTACTTATGTTAGTGTAGGAAATAAAACAGTCACGAGGGAACCCACGAGTTCCTCGGAGATCGATGTCGAGACGTTATGTGTTTGAAGGATGAAATTTAATAGAAAATGGATATTTATATTCAGTACTCTATCAGTTCATTCGCACACATTTCTGGTTCTCCATTGACAAACAACTCACCAACCATGTCCTACCCCGCCAAAGTCGTAGACAGCAACTCTTGAATCCTGAGCGCCGCAAGGAAGATGATATCGACCGACGTGGAACTAAACGTCGTCAGTCCCATACGGAACGCTCCGCTCCGCACTCAGGTCAGGCACTGGAGGGGCAACAACAGACACATCTTGGGGCTCCACGTATTATTTCCGCGGACGACAAGCAGCCACCAACAGCAAACAAAAAATGGACCTGCACAATCTGACGAGGATGTCATATTCGAGGGTGAGACCAAGGAAGTACCCAACCTGCGTGCGGACAGTAGTCAGACTTTTATTGGTGAACAGGTAGCCAGTGAAGGGCTGTCCCCTCGTTCGTCTCGGGATACTCAGGGGCCTTATTTCCCAGTAATGACCCACCACGCCTCCCACCTAACAAGCGGAAGCGTCACCGGAACCGTACCAACAACAAGGAAACGGCACGGGAACAATCGTCAGCTCAGAAACTCACGGAGCTGATGACACAACAGCAGTCTCTCTTTGAAAAAATACGAACAGAGGTTAAAAACAGGTAGCCAGTGAAGGGCTGTCCCCTCGTTCGTCTCAGGATACTCCAGGGGCCTTATTTCCCAGTACGACCCACCACGCCTCCCACCTAACAAGCGGAAGCGTCACCGGAACCGTACCAACAACAAGGAAACGGCACGGGAACAATCGTCAGCTCAGAAACTCGCGGAGCTGATGACACAACAGCAGTCTCTCTTGAAAAATACGAACAGAGGTTACAGCGCATAAACGCCGGACGAACTACAATAGGGCCGGCCGCTAAGGAGAGTTCTTCTGACGCACACGAACGGGTACAGGCAGTACCAGAGGACGAAGACAACCCTACCTTCCGAATTCAAGGCTGTGAGCGTCCGTTTTATGGACTTGGGTACAAATCACCAGGGTCAGAGGACAGTTCAACCGAGGAGGATGATACTCTGTCTGCCAGTGAGAACACACCAACTTTTCAAGAGTTCGCACATGAACAAGTATTAGCCAGACAGAATCCTCAAGGTAAGCAGGCGGTGAAGAATAGACAGGACCGATTAAGTACGAACCTGCGCCAACAACAGCAACGTCAGTGGGGCGAGAAAGAAGCGCCCAGTGAATATGTACAGACACATAAACGACAAGAGAAGGAGACAACAGTGCCTCCGCCCACACCGGCTAGTATCGAGAAAAGGCGACAGGCGCTACACGCACGGATACTACAGTTAAGTGACGACAGCTATGCCAAGCAATCGAGGAGAATAACACGGCTCGAGCTGAAGCTCTTCGGGGCGTGATTGAGACACTTCGAGCTACATTAGAGTCCTGACCGGTAGAGAAGCGTCCCGTACCTTCACCACGTACGTGGCCTGATTGGCCGTCGAACAGATACTACCTACATGATATCATGGAACGGGACACAAGAGGGGTTCTCCTCGAGGCGTTCAAGAACGCACAAATCGCAGGGCTGGACGAGAGTTGGAACCTTACATGGTTTCATAAGGTACTATCTTACTTTAAGGCGGAGAAGTCAACGCTGGACTACATCCGCGACAACTCTGAACGGTTGAAGACATGCACACCTCAACTACAGATCGAACAGATCTGTTCGCACGAAACACAAGCCACTGTCGATCCCGCGTTTCGCAAGTTAGCCAAGGGCCAAAGTCGGAACATGCACACTCCTCTTATGGAACAAATGACACAGCTCATGGAGAACCACAGGAGGGCACGTGAACGGTGCCAGACAGATGCCGACTTCCAACAGAATTTAGTGAACCACTGCATTGTACAACTGTTAGAAGAAGCTCTCAACGGCCGTACGTATGAACGTACTCTACAGTTGCATCCCAAATGGCAACTGATGGAGACACACGAGCTTATACAGCTGTTGAGCCCTGACATTCAGGATGCACAGCAACGTACGGCAGCACGTTTCCAGGGTCGCAACAACCGCGAGGGCCCGACGACCAATGGAAGTCGCGACCACACCAATAGCCGCCCCAACCTACAGACGAGTAGACGACAAACGCAGAATTGGACTCAACGGCCCCAACCTACGGTACCAACGACTTGTGCGGGGTGCCAGGCACAGGCGCCACCAGGTGGTAGGCACATCCCACGGTGTCACCATTTCAGGGCGTCGCAAGCGGTGAGCGCAGAGGGTCGGGCAAGGCTATACGACAACAACCGTCCTTTGAGGGACGTACAATCCGGTACACAGACCGTCCACAACGTCAACCGCAGGACAGGGGCAGAATACATCCCAGACTAGAGACGTAGTTACAATACGTCCGACGCCTCAAGTACAGGTGAATGCGATTACACAGGACGAAGACTTGGCTCCACCATCGGAAGCTACAGAGATTCATATCAACACGATCCTTTACGAAGACTTCGAGCACATGACGTCACCACCAAACCACACCTATGACACGTGGGAGTCGGTAGCCGATCATGCATGAGAGGTGAGGGTGTCTGAGTCGGATAGGAGCTTCATATTTGTTACCACGATTGGAGCAGTGATGGCAATACAAGACCCATTGCTGACGTCAGACAACCGAGTCTATATTCAAGTACAAATCAACGGACGTACGTTCAAAAGCCTTGATAGACACGGGAGCAAATAGAAGTTGTATCTCACAGACATCCGCAGACCTCCTTGGCCGACCAATAACTCCGGCACCACCTGGGTCATTTATATATTTAGCTGACAAGGCGGTGCGAACTCCTCGACTGGGGACGACGACGGAAGTGGTACCTATAAGGTACGGTACCAGAATTATCGACGGTTCATTAGAATTGATGAACTTTGCCGACGGGTATAGAGATGTTATAGTGGGGCAAGATATGTTGAAAGGCTTGGGCCTATACATAGGCGGTATCCAATCGCCACTTGCACCAATAGACCCCACAGAACTAGAAGAGCTCCTCGAACCCATACCACGCCGACAGGCACCTAACACGACGGAACCCGTCGATGTACGCGAACGGTTGGCACAGGATTTGGAAGCCAATGCGAAAAAAATTGCCGACAACGCGCTGTCGTCTGGAAGGAGAGTGAGGTAACCATCCCAGTAACCCATGAACAAGCGTTGCAGATGCGGCGATCGGCGCGTAACTTCGTATCCGATCGATGGCTCCCCATATGTGGATGAACAAGTGAAGAAGTGGTTGACGGATTTGGTGATCACGAAACGAACGACACCAACGACTGTTAATCTTCCTCTCCCCTTGCGGTACCGACATTCGATGCGGAAGGCAACGTCAAGAAGGTACGCGTGTTTAGACATGCGTGCCGTTAACGCGCTTATTCCTGGTGACCAGTTCCTGATCCCCAAGGTCAACGAACTCATATCTCGCCTCAAGAGTAAGAAGTACTACACGACGCTGGACATATCGGCTGCATACCACAGGCTGCCCATCCATCCAGACTCACAATACTTATTTAGTTTTACACACGAACGGTATCAGTACTCGTTCACATCAGCACCGTTCGGTCTTCATGTACTCACGCAGCAGTTTCAACGTACCTTGAGTACAATACTTGATGGCTTACCGGTTCACCACTATATCGATGACATAGTTATCGCCAGTGACGGTTATGACGAACACGTTAGGACGGTGCAGAAGGTGATACAACGCTTAACATACCACAGTTTTAAGCTTAACCCTGCCAAGTGCCACTTCGCTATCTCCGAAGTCATGATCCTAGGGAAGAAAGTATCGGCACAAGGCATTGACATTGACCATGAAAAGCAGGCCAAGCTGATCGACTGGCCCACACCACTACGGTACAAAGATATATAGCCTCGGCGTTGGGTTTAGCAAATTACCTCCACGAACATCTGCCTAATTTCGCGAACACGGTTGCACCCTTGCGCGAATTTTGCAAACTCAAACCAAAGGAGTTGATAGGTGATCGTTGGGAGGAGAGAGACATGCACAGGCGTGGCAGGCAATGAAGGACGCAGTGGTGAATGCTGTGGCGTTACACTTTCCGGTCGACGGCATTCCTCTGAACTTGGAAACCGACGCTAGCGATTACGGTTTAGGGGAGCTATATTCCAATGGGTCAACGGTAAGAAACATTACTTAATGTTCTTTAGTAAGACTCTGAACCATGCGCAACAGAACTACGCCACACCTATGAAGGAGTTACTGGCATTGGTATATGGACTGACACATTTCAGGGAATACTTGGATGGGCAACGGTTTGCGGTCTTCACGGACCACAAGGCCCTTGTGTATATGAACACACAGCTCAAGCTTAATCCGATGCTTCAGAGATGGCATCATATCATCGCGCCATTCAACTTTACCATATCGCATATACCAGGAGAGACAAATGTGCTCCCGGACATGTTAAGTAGAGTACACGAGGGACAGCGGAGCAGGACGAACTCGAAATAATGTATACAGATTGCTGGCAGTTATTCCCTAGTTACTTTGAACAAGCGCAACAACACTTTGGACCGAATGACATAGATGTATTTGCGGACCCAACCAACGCTCAGCTTCTCGGTTCTGGACGAAGGATGATGGGGAAGGAGCGTTTGCCCACGACTGGTCGATAGTCGATGGATGGATGAACCCGCCCTGGGAACAGATACACAGGATGTTACGCAAGATACGAGCCGACGGCGCACGGGCCACTGTATGTCTACCATGGGTACCAAGAGCACCATGGTTCGACCTGTTCAAGCAGTTATTGCAGACAGAACCGGTGCTGGTACCACGGACACCACACACGTTCCTCAAGTACGCTAAGTACGCATGTGGGAAGACACCATGGGGTCATACCATGCAGTAGCACGGGTGGGTCCTCCCAATGGATTCAAACTGGACCCGCTGTTTTCACAGCGACTTGGTTTTGCAGAACCAAAGCATACAAAATATGTCATGTGCTTAGACACAGCGCGAGAAATCTCAGTGGCACTGGCAGATGCAGAGGGTCAACCGGCGTTTGCACAAGCGAGTCCGGCGGAGAAACAGCGTCGTACGCAACTCACGCAAGCGCAACACGAAACAAGGACATCATGGGGCGGCGGACACAGTCCAACAACTTCGTCAGAACGGTCACGTTTGGCCAGGGGCACTTTTGAGTTAGCCACAGAAGTTAAGCGGCAATGTGGCACATGTTTGGGACAGGACACACTTCGTAAAGGTTTCCACCCGATGATTAGCATCGATGCACGCCACCCGTGGGACCATATTCAAGTGGACTACATCCCGATGCCACTGGAGTCCAGACGCAAGAACAATTATATTCTTCACGTCTTAGATTATCGCCACAGGCTATTCTATCCTTCGAGCCACACACCGACACAAGACAAAGGAAACCACGACACAGACACTCATAGAGATTTTGGCGAACATGGTTTTCCGTAAAAATCCAAACAGACATGGGGAAGGAGTTCACCAACAAGTTAGTGGAGCTTCTGGTCCAGGAAGTGGGGATGCTACATAAGGTGTCTCCACCATATCGACCCCAAGTGCTGGGCGGGCAGAACGACGTCACAAGGAGATTACACGTTCTATTCGACAATGCTGTGAGGCAGTTCCCCTTCGATGGGACGAACGCCTTCCGTTTACGATGCTATACCAGAACCTTTCGATATCCCGTCGCCATAAGAGTGCACCGTTTAGCGTGTACTTTGGCCGCCGCCATGTTCCGTTCGCCGATTTCACGGACGAGTTACCGGATTCTCAGCCGATGACGAATGACACCTGGGCACAACGATTAGACCAGTTACAGGACACTATATTGCCGACCCTCCACCACATTACCAAGAAGTATACAGGCAAGCTTTACGACGACATTTGACCGCCTGCATGCTCACGACTTGGTACATTTCGACGAAGGAGATGTGGTCATGGTACGATCAGAAGGCCGAACAACGAAGGCTATGCGGCCATTGTTTGGACCATATGTAGTCAAAGCTAGACACGGCCAACGCTACGAGTTAGCGAACAAGGATGGTTCCGCCCCACCAGAATTCAAGACCAAACCGGTACGGGTGGAACTCCTCCGTTTAGTGCATAGACGCACAGACCCACCAATTAACGAAGACTTATGGACCGAAGGAGGGGTGGAGTTTCGCCATATTATCACACATCGTACGAATGATGAGACGGGGAAATTAGAATACCTGGTGAGATGGCGAGAAGGCGAACCAACGTGGGAAACAGCAGAAGCTTTTGATGATGCCAACGATATCGCGGCCTACCACAAAGCTTCAAGCAGACACGGACACGTAAGCGCCAACGTGCACAAGTCTAATACTTTATCTTCAATATAACTTTGTTCTCGGATATCGAGCCAAGCTCTGAGAGCATAAAACAGCAACTCTGAGCATAGTAAAACCAGCCACTCTAGCTCTGAGTGAGTATAAAGCAGCTCTCTAGCTCCTGAGTATAAACCAGCAACTCTAGCTCCTGAGTATAAAACCAGCCTCTGAGCTCTGAGTATAAAAAGCGACTCTGAAAAATCGACTCTAGCTCCCTGAGTATAAAACCAGCCACTGAGCTCGCGAGAATAAACGGTTAGCACTCGAGCTCATGAGGGAAAATCGTCAGCGGCTCAAGCTCATGAGGTTAAATGAGCCACTCTTGCTTCGGAGTATAACACAGCGAAATCAATCAAACAACTCCTTGGGCATTGTTTTGAAACAGCGGGTTAATGGTTTGCAATGGTTTCTGCCACTGGCAGTTTTTCTCCGACACAAATACAGTCCCATATTGTACTTGCCAAACTCCTATATGCTGACACAGATGAACAGTAGCTTCAAGAATTCAAACACGACGGGTCGCTCGAGACGTACACATCGGGTCCTCTAGCTCTCTGAGGTAAAATGCCAGCACAATGCTCTAGCTCTCTGAGGATAAATGCCAGCACAATGCTCTAGCTCTCGAGGATAAATGCCAGCACAATGCTCTAGCTCTCGAGGATAAATGCCAGCACAATGCTCTAGCTCGAGGATAATGCCAGCACATACAAGGTACTATGCTATTCTTTATCATCTCTGAAACTGGCACACCGCTTTGTTCAGTGCTTCAGTTTGGGGGGGGCTGTGGTCAGAATACAAGTACTTATATTTATTTGATTATTTTAGGTTTATTACAGTTTTACAGTTTATCAGAATAATCTGATAAACTGGTTTTTAGGGTTTTGCTGGTTTTACAGCACATGACCAATGACTCATTTAAGAGTCAGTCATTTTAGGATTACTGTTTATAATTACTGACAATGAATAACGTCCCTCCCTGAGAGGGAGAACGTTGAGATACTTATACTATTAATAAATGAACAACGTCCCTGCCCTGAGCTGACCTTCGTGCTTAAATTCATCAAGATTGTAGATGAGCCCCACCAAGCTCATAACAGGAGTATATTAGCTGTGAAGCACCCATTATAACTATACACTTGCACCCTTTGGTTTAGACATACGTCTGTAACGTCTACTTGTGATAATTAGAAGTTTTATTGTGTGAGCGTTAGAAGAGTCCCCTCTGTGTATATATTTGCACGATTTACCACCATGATGACCCTTCTCTCCGCAAGTAACACAAATACGTACTTGTATCGGTAGTGAACCTTGTGTTGGGTGAGTGATATCCTGAAATACGTATCGTTGACTTGCACTTGCTGGAGTCTGCGGTATCACCTGGATCAGGGTCAGATCGGTTTTGGGTAGGATCGCTTGTATGACCAAGGTTGGAGTGTTGATAAGGTCTATCTCAGTAGCTGGCAGCGGTACGCTACTGGAGAGCTTGATGAGCTGTTGGTGTTGGTGTTGGTGTTGGTATTACACGGAGCGGACTTGT
>LUCW03001494.1:0-21924 GCA_001586965.3 Sphaeroforma sirkka | reverse complement strand
GTACTTATATTTATTTGATTATTTTTAGGTTTATTACAAGTTTACAGTTTATCAGAATAATCTGATAAACTGGGTTTTAAGTTTTGCTGGTTTTACAGCACATGACTAATGACTCATTTAAGAGTCAGTCATTTTAGATTACTGTTTATAATTACTAATAAATGAACAACGTCCCCTCCTGAGGAGGAGAACGTTGAGATACAGTTATATCGCGTATACTTACTACATTTTTAACTTACCATAGAAGTTGTTAGTTTATTAGTAATTACAGAGAAAGCTACAGAATATGAATTAGTCAGTAGCTGGCACATATTTTTTTGTTTATAAGTATAACAATTGAAAGACAATGCGAACAGAGGCTGTCGCATCAAATTGAACGATTTGGAATTATCGAACGATTTAGATCCGGTTGAACGATTTAGATTGGATTAACGACGTGTGGACGACGAGGATGAAGAAAAGAATCTACTAATACGAGTGAACCCGAAGAGCGAACATTCCAATCAAGCAGAACATTAACCAGGGTCAACAAGGAAAGTCTCACGACGATCAAATGACGAAATCAGACAATCAGTCAGAATCCACAGATAAGTAGTCATGTGTGAGTACAGGTAGGAAGGTTGTTTTCAGTGTGAGACAAGTACAAATCGTATTACAAGCTAATGAGCTTAAATTGTATTTAAGAAGTTGTTAGAAGAAAGTTCTTTGGATCCACAGTAGGGTAATAGAGATGGGAGATGTACATGGTTAGTACCGACTCGGTTAGTACGATGACGCAAAAGAATCAGCGGCATACTAGATTATTTACAAAAGTTTTCAGAATGGGATATTAGGAAGCATACAGAGACACAAGTAAGCACCTGTGAGTTATTAGGAGCATATAAGGGTGGGGGCGCACATAACACGAACGATGCAAGTAAATACAAGGTTAAATTGTGAAAATGATATGCGAACACACTCAAATCACTAGAACTTCCAGATAAAATCAGGTCAACGGAGAGGATCAACAGTATGCACAGAAGGTGTGGTTGACGGCAGCTTAGTTTAGGAGTGCAATAACGAGCAATCGTTCTTAGATCAAGAAGCATATTCCAACAACCGCAACAGCACATGACAAGGACATCACGGGTAAGAAGAGTAAAGAGGAGCGATGAGGGAAGTTCCCAACAGGGTCCTGCGAATAGGCCGTCATTAGGCCGGGAGTAAGAGCTGGCGAGGAGTAGAACAAGAAGTGGCTCCGACTAATGAGGCACTCAACCATATGTTATTGTGGGATGAAGAGTAAGACAGCTGGTAGTGTTAGAGTATATAGACTATCCACACTACTTATGTTAGTGTTAGGAAATAAAACAGTCACGAGGGAACCCACGAGTTCCTCGGAGATCGATGTCGAGACGTTATGTGTTTGAAGGATGAAATTTAATAGAAAATGGATATTTATATTCAGTACTCTATCAGTTCATTCGCACACATTTCTAGTTCTCCATTGACAAACAACTCACCAACCATGTCCTACCCCCGCCAAAGTCGTAGACAGCAACTCTTGAATCCTGAGCGCCGCAAGGAAGATGATATCGACCGACGTGGAACTAAACGTCGTCAGTCCCATACGGAACGCTCCGCTCCGCACTCAGGTCAGGCACTGGAGGGCAACAACAGACACATCTTGGGGCTCCACACATTATTTCCGCGGACGACAAGCAGCCACCAACAGCAAACAAAATGGACCTGCACAATCTGACGAGGATGTCATATTCGAGGGTGAGACCAAGGAAGTACCCAACCTGCGTGCGGACAGTAGTCAGACTTTTATTGGTGAACAGTGTGGTCAGAATACAAGTACTGTATATTTATTTGATTATTTTAGGTTTATTACAAGTTTTACTTATTTATCAGAATAATCTGATAAACTGGGTTTTAGGTTTTGCTGGTTTTACAGCACATGACTAATGACTCATTTAAGAGTCAGTCATTTTAGGATTACTGTTTATAATTACTAATAAATGAACAACGTCCCCTCCCTGAGGAGGAGAACGTTGAGATACAGTTATCTCGCGTATACTTACTACATTTTTTAACTTACCATAGAAGTTGTTAGTTTATTAGTAATTACAGAGAAAGCTACAGAATATGAATTAGTCAGTAGCTGGCACATATTTTTTTTGTTATAAGTATAACAATTGAAAGACAATGCGAACAGAGAATGTCGCATCAAATTGAACGATTTAGATTATCCGAACGGTTTAGATTGAATTGAACGATTTAGATTGGATTAACGACGTGTGGACGACGAGGATGAAGAAAGAATCTACTAATACGAGTGAACCCGAAGAGCGAACATTCCAATCAAGCAGAACATTAACCAGGGTCAACAAGGAAAGTCTCACGACGATCAAATGACGAAATCAGACAATCAGTCAGAATCCACAGATAAGTAGTCATGTGTGAGTACAGGTAGGAAGGTTGTTTTCAGTGTGAGACAAGTACAAATCGTATTGCAAGCTAATGAGCTTAAATTGTATTTAAGAAGTTGTTAGAAGAAAGTTCTTTAGGATCCACAGTAGGGTAATAGAGATGGGAGATGTACATGGTTAGTACCGACTCAGGTTAGTACGATGACGCAAAAGAATCAGCGGCATACTAGATTATTTTACAAAAGTTTTCAGAATGGGATATTAGGAAGCATACAGAGACACAAGTAAGCACCTGTGAGTTATTAGGAGCATATAAGGGTGGGGGCGCACATAACACGAACGATGCAAGTAAATACAAGGTTAAATTGTGAAAATGATATGCGAACACACTCAAATCACTAGAACTTCCAGATAAATCAGGTCAACGGAGAGGATCAACAGTATGCACAGAAGGTGTGGTTGACGGCAGCTTAGTTTAGGAGTGCAATAACGAGCAATCGTTCTTAGATCAAGAAGCATATTCCAACAACCGCAACAGCACATGACAAGGACATCACGAGTAAGAAGAGTAAAAGAGGAGCGATGAGGGAAGTTCCCAACAGGGTCCTGCGAATAGGCCGTCATTAGGCCGGAGTAAGAGCTGGCGAGGAGTAGAACAAGAAGTGGCTCCGACTAATGAGGCACTCAACCATATGTTATTGTGTGGGATGAAGAGTAAGACAGCTGGTAGTGTTAGAGTATATAGACTATCCACACTACTTATGTTAGTGTAGGAAATAAAACAGTCACGAGGGAACCCACGAGTTCCTCGGAGATCGATGTCGAGACGTTATGTGTTTGAAGGATGAAATTTAATAGAAAATGGATATTTATATTCAGTACTCTATCAGTTCATTCGCACACATTTCTGGTTCTCCATTGACAAACAACTCACCAACCATGTCCTACCCCCCCCAAAGTCGTAGACAGCAACTCTTGAATCCTGAGCGCCGCAAGGAAGATGATATCGACCGACGTGGAACTAAACGTCGTCAGTCCCATACGGAACGCTCCGCTCCGCACTCAGGTCAGGCACTGGAGGGGCAACAACAGACACATCTTGGGGCTCCACGTATTATTTCCGCGGACGACAAGCAGCCACCAACAGCAAACAAAAAATGGACCTGCACAATCTGACGAGGATGTCATATTCGAGGGTGAGACCAAGGAAGTACCCAACCTGCGTGCGGACAGTAGTCAGACTTTTATTGGTGAACAGGTAGCCAGTGAAGGGCTGTCCCCTCGTTCGTCTCGGGATACTCCAGGGGCCTTATTTCCCAGTAATGACCCACCACGCCTCCCACCTAACAAGCGGAAGCGTCACCGGAACCGTACCAACAACAAGGAAACCAACAACAAGAAACGGCATGACGAACAATCGTCAGCTCAGAAACTCACGGAGCTGATGACACAACAATCAGTCTCTCTTTGAAAAAAATACGAACAGAGGTTACAGCGCATAAACGCCGGACGAACTACAATAGGGCCGGCCGCTAAGGAGAGTTCTTCTGACGCACACGAACGGGTACAGGCAGTACCAGAGGACGAAGACAACCCTACCTTCCGAATTCAAGGCTGTGAGCGTCCGTTTTATGGACTTGGGTACAAATCACCAGGGTCAGAGGACAGTTCAACCGAGGAGGATGATACTCTCTGTCTGCCAGTGAGAACACACCAACTTTTCAAGAGTTCGCACATGAACAAGTATTAGCCAGACAGAATCCTCAAGGTAAGCAGGCGGTGAAGAATAGACAGGACCGATTAAGTACGAACCTGCGCCAACAACAGCAACGTCAGTGGGGCGAGAAAGAAGCGCCCAGTGAATATGTACAGACACATAAACGACAAGAGAAGGAGACAACAGTGCCTCCGCCCACACCGGCTAGTATCGAGAAAAGGCGACAGGCGCTACACGCACGGATACTACAGTTAAGTGACGAGCTATGCCAAGCAATCGAGGAGAATAACACGGCTCGAGCTGAAGCTCTTCGGGGCGTGATTGAGACACTTCGAGCTACATTAGAGTCCCGACCGGTAGAGAAGCGTCCCGTACCTTCACCACGTACGTGGCCTGATTGGCCGTCGAACAGATACTACCTACATGATATCATGGAACGGGACACAAGAGGGGCTCTCCTCGAGGCGTTCAAGAACGCACAAATCGCAGGGCTGGACGAGAGTTGGAACCTTACATGGTTTCATAAGGTACTATCTTACTTCAAGGCGGAGAAGTCAACGCTGGACTACATCCGCGACAACTCTGAACGGTTGAAGACATGCACACCTCAACTACAGATCGAACAGATCTGTTCGCACGAAACACAAGCCACTGTCGATCCCGCGTTTCGCAAGTTAGCCAAGGGCCAAAGTCGGAACATGCACACTCTCTTATGGAACAAATGACACAGCTCATGGAGAACCACAGGAGGGCACGTGAACGGTGCCAGACAGATGCCGACTTCCAACAGAATTTAGTGAACCACCACTGCATTGTACAACTGTTAGAAGAAGCTCTCAACGGCCGTACGTATGAACGTACTCTACAGTTGCATCCCAAATGGCAACTGATGGAGACACACGAGCTTATACAGCTGTTGAGCCCTGACATTCAGGATGCACAGCAACGTACGGCAGCACGTTTCCAGGGTCGCAACAACCGCGAGGGCCCGACGACCAATGGAAGTCGCGACCACACCAATAGCCGCCCCAACCTACAGACGAGTAGACGACAAACGCAGAATTGGACTCAACGGCCCCAACCTACGGTACCAACGACTTGTGCGGGGTGCCAGGCACAGGCGCCACCAGGTGGTAGGCACATCCACGGTGTCACCATTTCAGGGCGTCGCAAGCGGTGAGCGCAGAGGGTCGGGCAAGGCTATACGACAACAACCGTCCTTTGAGGGACGTACAATCGGTACACAGACCGTCCACAACGTCAACCGCAGGACAGGGGCAGAATACATCCCAGACTAGAGACGTAGTTACAATACGTCCGACGCCTCAAGTACAGGTGAATGCGATTACACAGGACGAAGACTTGGCTCCACCATCGGAAGCTACAGAGATTCATATCAACACGATCCTTTACGAAGACTTCGAGCACATGACGTCACCACCAAACCACACCTATGACACGTGGGAGTCGGTAGCCGATCATGCATGAGAGGTGAGGGTGTCTGAGTCGGATAGGAGCTTCATATTTGTTACCACGATTGGAGCAGTGATGGCAATACAAGACCCATTGCTGACGTCAGACAACCGAGTCTATATTCAAGTACAAATCAACGGACGTACGTTCAAAGCCTTGATAGACACGGGAGCAAATAGAAGTTGTATCTCACAGACATCCGCAGACCTCCTTGGCCGACCAATAACTCCGGCACCACCTGGGTCATTTATATATTTAGCTGACAAGGCGGTGCGAACTCCTCGACTGGGGACGACGGAAGTGGTACCTATAAGGTACGGTACCAGAATTATCGACGGTTCATTAGAATTGATGAACTTGCCGACGGGTATAGATGTTATAGTGGGGCAAGATATGTTGAAAGGCTTGGGCCTATACATAGGCGGTATCCAATCGCCACTTGCACCAATAGACCCCACAGAACTAGAAGAGCTCCTCGAACCCATACCACGCCGACAGGCACCTAACACGACGGAACCCGTCGATGTACGCGAACGGTTGGCACAGGATTTGGAAGCCAATGCGAAAATTGCCGACAACGCGCGCTGTCGTCTGGAAGGGAGTGAGGTAACCATCCCAGTAACCCATGAACAAGCGTTGCAGATGCGGCGATCGGCGCGTAACTTCGTATCCGATCGATGGCTCCCTATGTGGATGAACAAGTGAAGAAGTGGTTGACGGATTTGGTGATCACGAAACGAACGACACCAACGACTGTTAATCTTCCTCTCCTTGCGGTACCGACATTCGATGCGGAAGGCAACGTCAAGAAGGTACGCGTGTGTTTAGACATGCGTGCCGTTAACGCGCTTATTCCTGGTGACCAGTTCCTGATCCCCAAGGTCAACGAACTCATATCTCGCCTCAAGAGTAAGAAGTACTACACGACGCTGGACATATCGGCTGCATACCACAGGCTGCCCATCCATCCAGACTCACAATACTTATTTAGTTTTACACACGAACGTTATCAGTACTCGTTCACATCAGCACCGTTCGGTCTTCATGTACTCACGCAGCAGTTTCAACGTACCTTGAGTACAATACTTGATGGCTTACCGGTTCACCACTATATCGATGACATAGTTATCGCCAGTGACGGTTATGACGAACACGTTAGGACGGTGCAGAAGGTGATACAACGCTTAACATACCACAGTTTTAAGCTTAACCCTGCCAAGTGCCACTTCGCTATCTCCGAAGTCATGATCCTAGGGAAGAAAGTATCGGCACAAGGCATTGACATTGACCATGAAAAGCAGGCCAAGCTGATCGACTGGCCCACACCACTACGATACAAAGATATAGCCTCGGCGTTGGGTTTAGCAAATTACCTCCACGAACATCTGCCTAATTTCGCGAACACGGTTGCACCCTTGCGCGAATTTTGCAAACTCAAACCAAAGGAGTTGATAGGTGATCGTTGGGAGGAGAGACATGCACAGGCGTGGCAGGCAATGAAGGACGCAGTGGTGAATGCTGTGGCGTTACACTTTCCGGTCGACGGCATTCCTCTGAACTTGGAAACCGACGCTAGCGATTACGGTTTAGGGGAGCGCTATTCCAATGGGTCAACGGTAAGAAACATTACTTAATGTTCTTTAGTAAGACTCTGAACCATGCGCAACAGAACTACGCCACACCTATGAAGGAGTTACTGGCATTGGTATATGGACTGACACATTTCAGGGAATACTTGGATGGGCAACGGTTTGCGGTCTTCACGGACCACAAGGCCCTTGTGTATATGAACACACAGCTCAAGCTTAATCCGATGCTTCAGAGATGGCATCATATCATCGCGCCATTCAACTTTACCATATCGCATATACCAGGAGAGACAAATGTGCTCCCGGACATGTTAAGTAGAGTACACGAGGGACAGCGGAGCAGGACGAACTCGAAATAATGTATACAGACGGCTGGCAGTTATTCCCTAGTTACTTTGAACAAGCGCAACAACACTTTGGACCGAATGACATAGATGTATTTGCGGACCCAACCAACGCTCAGCTTCCTCGGTTCTGGACGAAGGATGATGGGGAAGGAGCGTTTGCCCACGACTGGTCGATAGTCGATGGATGGATGAACCCGCCTTGGGAACAGATACACAGGATGTTACGCAAGATACGAGCCGACGGCGCACGGGCCACAGTATGTCTACCATGGGTACCAAGAGCACCATGGTTCGACCTGTTCAAGCAGTTATTGCAGACAGAACCGGTGCTGGTACCACGGACACCACACACGTTCCTCAAGTACGCTAAGTACGCATGTGGGAAGACACCATGGGGTCATACCGTAGTAGCACACGGGTGGGTCCTCCCAATGGATTCAAACTGGACCCGCTGTTTTCACAGCGACTTGGTTTTGCAGAACCAAAGCATACAAAATATGTCATGTGCTTAGACACAGCGCGAGAAATCTCAGTGGCACTGGCAGATGCAGAGGGTCAACCGGCGTTTGCACAAGCGAGTCCGGCGGAGAAACAGCGTCGTACGCAACTCACGCAAGCGCAACACGAACAAGGACATCATGGGGCGGCGGACACAGTCCAACAACTTCGTCAGAACGGTCACATTTGGCCAGGGGCACTTGAGTTAGCCACAGAAGTTAAGCGGCAATGTGGCACATGTTTGGGACAGGACACACTTCGTAAAGGTTTCCACCCGATGATTAGCATCGATGCACGCTACCCGTGGGACCATATTCAAGTGGACTACATCCCGATGCCACTGGAGTCCAGACGCAAGAACAATTATATTCTTCACGTCTTAGACATCGCCACAGGCTATTCTATCCTTCGAGCCACACCGGACAAGACAAAGGAAACCACGACACAGACACTCATAGAGATTTTTTTTGGCGAACATGGTTTCCCCGTAAAATCAAACAGACATGGGGAAGGAGTTCACCAACAAGTTAGTGGAGCTTCTGGTCCAGGAAGTGGGGATGCTACATAAGGTGTCTCCACCATATCGACCCCAAGTGCTGGGCGCGGCAGAACGACGTCACAAGGAGATTACACGTTCTATTCGACAATGCTGTGAGGCAGTTCCCCTTCGATGGGACGAACGCCTTCCGTTTACGATGCTATACCAGAACCTTCGGATATCCCGTCGCCATAAGAGTGCACCGTTTAGCGTGTACTTTGGCCGCCGCCATGTTCCGTTCGCCGATTTCACGGACGAGTTACCGGATTCTCAGCCGATGACGAATGACACCTGGGCACAACGATTAGACCAGTTACAGGACACTATATTGCCGACCCTCCACCACATTACCAAGAAGTATACAGGCAAGCTTACGACGACATTTGACCGCCTGCATGCTCACGACTTGGTACATTTCGACGAAGGAGATGTGGTCATGGTACGATCAGAAGGCCGAACAACGAAGGCTATGCGGCCATTGTTTGGACCATATGTAGTCAAAGCTAGACACGGCCAACGCTACGAGTTAGCGAACAAGGATGGTTCCGCCCCACCAGAATTCAAGACCAAACCGGTACGGGTGGAACTCCTCCGTTTAGTGCATAGACGCACAGACCCACCAATTAACGAAGACTTATGGACCGAAGGAGGGGTGGAGTTTCGCCATATTATCACACATCGTACGAATGATGAGACGGGGAAATTAGAATACCTGGTGAGATGGCGAGAAGGCGAACCAACGTGGGAAACAGCAGAAGCTTTTGATGATGCCAACGATATCGCGGCCTACCACAAAGCTTCGCAGACACGGACACGTAAGCGCCAACGTGCACAAGTCTAATACTTTATCTTCAATATAACTTTGTTCTCGGATATCGAGCTCAAGCTCTGGAGCATAAACCAGCAACTCTAGCTCCCGAGTATAAACCAGCCACTCGAGCTCTTGAGTATAAAAAAGCAGCGACTCTAGCTCCCGAGTATAAACCAGCAACTCTAGCTCCCGAGTATAAAACCAGCCACTCTGAGCTCTTGAGTATAAAAAAGCAGCGACTCTAGCTCCCGAGTATAAACCAGCCACTCGAGCTCGCGAGAATAAACGGTTAGCACTCGAGCTCGCGAGGGAAAATCGTCAGCGGCTCAAGCTCGCGAGGTTAAATGAGCCACTCTTGCTTCGGAGTATAACACAGCGAAATCAATCAAACAACTCCTTGGGCATTGTTTTGAAACAGCGGGTTAATGGTTTGCACGGTTTCTGCCACTGGCAGTTTTTTCTCGACACAAATACAGTCCTATATTGTACTTGCCAAACTCCTATATGCTGACACAGATGAACAGTAGCTTCAAGAATTCAAACACGACGGGTCGCTCGAGACGTACACATCGGGTCCTCTAGCTCTCTGAGGTAAAATGCCAGCACAATGCTCTAGCTCTCTGAGGATAAATGCCAGCACAATGCTCTAGCTCTCGAGGATAAATGCCAGCACAATGCTCTAGCTCTCGAGGATAAATGCCAGCACAATGCTCTAGCTCTCGAGGATAATGCCAGCACATAAGGTACTATGCTATTCTTATCATCTCTGAAACTGGCACACTGCTTTGTTCAGTGCTTCAGTTTGGGGGGGGGTTGGTCAGAATACAAGTACTTATATTTATTTGATTATTTTAGGTTTATTACAAGTTTTACAGTTTATCAGAATAATCTGATAAACTGGTTTTTAGGGTTTTGCTGGTTTTACAGCACATGACTAATGACTCATTTAAGAGTCAGTCATTTTAGGATTACTGTTTATAATTACTAATAAATGAACAACGTCCCCTCCCTGAGGAGGAGGAGAACGTTGAGATACAGTTATCTCGCGTATACTTACTACAATGCATCTTGTCTATACATGCATCTTATACCTGCGTTTTATACCTGCGTTTTATACATGCGTCTTATGCATGTATGCTTGTATCTTATACTTGCAATTATTGATTGTGTAGACTATATTATATAATTAACAGCTATTGTACATAAAAAATCTAATTAAAGTTGAATGACCATATTATTCTTAATCTTATGCTGTATCCAGGCATCAATCTTGTGTTGACTGGCCCAATACCGCTGACCTTCGTGCTTAAATTCATCAAGATTGTAGATGAGCCCCACCAAGCTCATAACAGGAGTATATTAGCTGTGAAGCACCCATTATAACTATACACTTGCACCCTTTTGGTTTAGACATACGGCCGTCTGTAACGTCTACTTGTGATAATTAGAAGTTTTATTGTGTGAGCGTTAGAAGAGTCCCCCTCCTCTGTATATATTTGCACGATTTACCACCATGATGACCCTTCTCTCCGCAAGTAACACAAATACGTACTTGTATCGGTAGTGAACCTTGTGTTGGGTGAGTGATATCCTGAAATACGTATCGTTGACTTGCACTTGCTGGAGTCTGCGGTATCACCTGGATCGGGGTCAGATCGGTTTCTTGGGTAAGGATCGCTTGTATGACCAAGGTTGGAGTGTTGATAAGGTCTATCTCAGTAGCTGGCAGCGGTACGCTACTGGAGGAGCTTGATGAGCTGTTGGTGTTGGTGTTGGTGTTGGTATTACACGGAGCGGACTTGTCACTAAAGGAGTGACCTGCAGATGACTTTCTTTTAGCAAGTTTTCTTGCCATCTGCAGGTATCTCGTGGTCGTTGTGTATCATAAAATAGTGTTGGGTCTCCTGCGAGTTCTCTACTATCTAGAGCTCGATTAAGTACGCCACTATCCGCACTCGTATTGGCGGTTGGATTAGGCGGAGCATTAGGTTCGGTGGCTGATTCCACTTTCCGATTCTTTGTCTGCTGTTTAGCTCCACTGCATGCAAACGTTTGGTTTGTCTGTTGTGTCCTCCAGGCTGACACGGTATGGTCTTGTGTGGTAAAAGTTCCCTTAAACCACTATCAGTGTGGAGTTAAAATTAGTTTACAATTAATTCACACGAGGTGAATTATTTGTAGACCACGTAGACAATCAAATATAAGAATAAATACACCGCACTGAGCCTCAGGGAGACTCAGTAGGTTTTAGTATCGTATTTTTTGATGTGGTTACTACACTTGGAGTCCTCGAAAGAGACTGCTAGAAGGACCCTCTTCGCCTCTATGTATGGCAGAGTATCTCAACAATCCGTTGCCCATCGCGGATCCTAACCGTAATCTGTATTGTTGAGCTTCTAGAACATTATACCCAACAGTCCTGTCTGTTCTTTAGAACCTCTTCATGTATGCACCACTGTATACACCGGAGCAAAGTTTCTGATACTCGGTATAATTCTCGTCGGTGTATGTATTATACTTGATTCTCGTCTGTTTCGTTCCCGTGTCCATAGTACTCTTAGGCACCTTCGATCTGTGCATATCCTCAGCACCTCCATTGTCTAAGCCAGGCGGTGCGTCATTGTCCAGTCCCACATCGTTATCAAATGTCACCTCGTCAGCCTGTATACCTCCTAACGCAGAACTGTCGTAGCCTTCCGCGTTGATATGGGGGCAAGATTTCTCAGGGGGTTGCTCGATGTTGAACTTCCAAAGTTAATGAAAATAAGACTCCTTGAATAACGGGTGCCCTATGTGAGAGCACACTGTGGCTATGTGTCTGCAAGGCATCGCATAGTTAAACCAGGCCTTACAAGAGCACGAGAACCTGAAACCAGAATATTTTAGCAGTTCTAGCGTTGAAAATAATGGAATAAAAGATGGACATAAAAAGATAGTTTCAAATTTCAGTAGTAAATTAGAAACATGCGACTTAACCGTGCGTCTTATACACGCGTCTTATACGTACGACTTAACCGTGAGTTTTATACGTGCGACTTACCGTGCGTCTAATTAAGTGCGACTTAACCGAGCGTCATATATGTTCGACTTAACCAACCGTTCGTCTTATATGTGCGTATATGACGTACTTTTTATAAATAAATGCAAGTCAAATCTTACAGATCATCGTCTTCGTTGTATCTCACAGAGCGTAGCGGTCTTTTATCATTATTAATGAACTCGACGCAATATACCGAACTGTCCTCTTCATGAGGTGGCGTGTTCGATACTCTGTATCCTGCAGACTTGGTGACCACTTCGATAAACATTTCAGTGCATTTCTGATATCCCCATTGTCGACATTGAGCAATATGATGTGGTTCTGATTTAGATGGAGTACCATCCCTGTCATAACACCCCAACCCGTATTCCAGTGCATATTTCACCTTGTCAGCTCTGTACGCTACTAAAACCTGGCTACACATATTTGCAATGCTATTGATGAGGGTAAGCGGATCCAGTCTCAATTCATGAACCAACTTTCAACTTGCGCATGTGTCGACTTGCTCATCTGGGAACCTTTGAGCCCCAAAGTCAGTTTATCGTTAAGCCCTCGATCAGCAAGGTGTCTGAGCATGTTTTTGAAGTTAGTTATGTAAGATGCAGCCGAGTCTGCAACTCTCGTCCTTAGTATCTGTATTGCAACTTCAAAGTGCGCATCTGAACTTTCTTGCGTTTCTGCATGTAGGGCAATAAGAATCACGTCCTTGACATTACCATTATAGAGACCTTTCAAGTTCTTGTGTATGTTCATCTTGATATGATATCTGTCTGAGAAGAAGAACTGCCCTGGATTTACACCGGCCTGACTCAGGAACCCGTCAGTCAACACCGACTTAGCGGTCGCACGGTTATGCGTCAGACTTAAGATGAGTCGCAGGCGTAAGCGTCAAGTTTAGCGGTCGCAGGCGTAACCGTCAGACATGGTGGTCGCAATTTTACCCTTGAGGTAACGTAGAATACGCTATGCATCAGTCCAATGGAAGAGGATTGGGTTTAACTTCCAGTCATCGTGGGAGGGTTTGGGTGGTGTCGTAGTGGTGATACTGTTGGTGGTGAGTGTCTGTCGAGTGCTGCAGCTATGCCCCTATTGTGGCATACCAATTATCGATAGAATTGGTGGTGAACGAAGCCGCTGTTTATTGACCGTCGCGGTTGAGTATGTGATGTAATATTGTATCATTGTATAGGATATGAAACTCGGTAGGGACCGTTGTGTCGGTTTTGGGGAAGGGGGGGGGAATATATCACGTAATCGTGCCGTTGTAGAAGTCGAACGGATTAAATATTCTGTTTGGCGGTAGGTATTATAAGGACTGTCCCACGACCGGGAAGTGTACCGCGTTGAATAGGTATTATTTGACTCTTTTCTGGGAACCGGTAAGTCTTCGACCCCATCAGTGGTAGAGTGAATGTGTACCACGGCCCCAGAGTCAATAAGGTAGCAGTGATAGGTAAATGTTGCGCGGGCCCTGACAGAGGTTCATGGAGTGTATTTAGTTCATAGTGGTACTGAGGTGTGGGAATATGTACACAGCTTGAGTACGTTGTGATAGGGCCCGTAATTTCAATTTTTCATACATGCTGTGGCGTTGTGGCCTGATTTGTTGCATTTAGTGCACTGAAGTGTCGTGCATTTGACAAGGCATTTGTTAATGATATGGTCCTTGGAACCACATTTTCGACAGATGGATGCGGAGCAACCGAAGATACTGTACAATACTGCTGCAGAGTGGGCATTTTATTTCGTGTGGGGCTTTCTTGTGTTTGGTGTCTTTGTTGATGAAGGCGTTGCTGCCTGTTGTCATACTGCGCGGAGAGAGTTGATGATCGCCTTCGAACTTGAGTGTCATGCGATATACCTCATTGATATCAAGTGTGGACAAAGTACTGTAGACAGGGACTTGGGACCGGACCAAAGGGCCGGACCTAAGAGGATTTATTGAGGCTCAGACCTAGGAGGATCTATGGCCGACCAGAGGCTCAGACCTAAGAGCAGTAGACTCAGAGGCTCAGACCTAGAGCGGAAGACCCAGAGGCTTAGACCTAAGATGAATTTATTGATGATCGGGCCGAGCACCGGATTAGATAGTAGAATATAGTTTAGAGAAATAGAATGATGACTCACCGGGTGTCATCATTAAATAGTATCTAGGAGACCGGAATCTTAGATATGGAGATTTTCACAATCTGCCGTTGTTAGAGAAAATCTCGTCTTACACAAAGACGTGATTAATAAATACAGCAGACGCGCCGTTCATATCGGCACTTCTGACTGAGTTCACTTATTTCAGACTTAACACTCTTTATCAAGTGCCACTTGGGTTTGACCACATTTTTAAGTGACCGAACTACTGTATATTATACTACGTTCTTTAAAGGTTAAATAACTAAGAAACGGCAAAGTTTAGCATTTTTTTTATAACAATGACGGGACCCGAGGCCAGACCGTTGTAGTAAACACATCAAAATACGATACTAAAACCTACTGGTCTCCCTGAGGCTCAGTGCGGTGTATTTATTCTTATATTTGATTGTCTACGTGGTCTACAAATAATTCACCTCGTGTGAATTAATTGTAAACTAATTCTAACTCCACACTGATAGTGGTTTAAGGGGACTTTACCACACTCCCCTCAAGCTCAAGCGTCACCAGTGATTGAAGAGCTTCAAAAATAAAATGACCTCTTAAACTATTGAAAATTAAACATATAAAACTAGTAGCGTAAATTAAACAATATATATATATATATATATATATAACTAGTGAAATCCTTCTGCTGAGTAAGTTCGTGCCTTGAAACTGGTCTTTTGAACCATCCCGGCTGTGCTGGTATATTTTCACCCCCCAAAAAATATAGGGTATCCGCTGGTATGTTTTCACCCCCCCCCATAAGCTAGGGTATCCGCTGGAGTTATACTCGCCTATAAGCTCGAGTTGTGGAATCGTCGTTCGCCTCTACACCGTGGTGAAATCTCACGAGGAGAGACAAAACTCCGATCCGGAAGTAGATGATAGACATCTAGTATTCATCAACGTAACGTTGGAATTATTGTTGTTGTGCCGCTTTCTTCTTCTGCCGAGTTTGCTCGGCTTTGTGGTATGCCGCGATGTCATTCGGATCGTCAAAAGCTTCGGCTGACTCCCAAGTTGGATCACCATCCCGCCAGCGAACCAAGTATTCTGTATTCCATGTGGAATCATTCTGTCTATGTCGAATGATGTAACGGAACGAGGAACTATCCTGCCACATATGATCTTCTAAAGGCTTTTCGGTGGCTCTATGGACTAGTCGCAAAAGTTCCACTCTAACTGGTTTACCTTTGAAAGTATCTGGAAGTGAACCATTCTTGTGTGTCAGTTCATATCCTTGTCCCTGTCTGGCTTTTGACAACGTATGGTCCAAACATTGGTCGCATTGCTTTGGTTGTGCGACCTTCGGACCGTACCATTACCACATCCCCTGGTTGAAAGGCGATAAAATCGTAAGCATGGATGTGGTCAAACTGCCTGGATAGTGTATCTGCGTATTTCTGCGTGACCTTGTAAAGCGTCGGCAAGATAGTGTCGTGCAAACGATCCAGCCGGTATGCCCAAGCCTCATTGGTGACCGGCTGATTCCTCGGAAGGTCATCCGTGAAGTCAGCAAACGGAACATGACGGCGACCGAAGTAAGCACTGAATGGTGCTGTCTTGTGTCGCCGAGATATTCGGAGGTTCTGGCACAGCATAATAAGTGGTAGTCGGACATCCCATGCCGTAGGCAAAGATTCACATAGCTTGCGAACTCCTTCGTGTATGTCTCTGTGTCTTCTCTCCGCTGCTCCCAGAACCTGAGGACGATATGGTGGCGACTTCGCATGCATCACTCCAACTTCTTGAGTTATTAATTTAACAATCTTGTTCGAAAACTCGCCTCCCTCGTCTGATTGAATTTTCCTGGGAAAACCATGTTCCCCAAACACCTCCATAAGTTTCGATGTCACCACTTCTGCTGACTTTGTGGCCGTTGCTCTCAATATCGAGTACCCCGTTGCTATATCCAAGACGTGCAATATATATCGATTTCCTGCTGCTGAAACTAGTGGCATTGGAATCATGTCGACTTGAATATGATCCCACGGATACTTTGCCGTTATATTAATCATCGGGTGAGATCCCTTTCGTAACACCCACTGTCCTAGACATGTGCGACAGTTTCTCCTAACTGTTTGTGCAAGTTCCAGAGCGTTAGGCCACAAATGTCCGTTCTGCTGTAGTTGAGCAACTGTATCTTCTGCTCTATGATGCCCAATCTCATGCTGACACAAGGTGAGCTGTGTGCGACGGCTTATCTCTTCCTCATCTGGAGTATCCGTCATGGCTACTTCCGAGGTAGCGATCGATACTAGCCGAGACGTATCTAATGGGGTGACTTTCGATACTGAGGACGGTTCTGCATATCCCAATCGTGCTGAAAACGTCGCTGGAAAGCTGTAACCATTGCGTGGGCCTACTCTGGCAATGACTGTGTGACCCCATGGTGTCTTGCCACTCGCATACTTTCCGTATTTGAGGAAGGAGTGGGCTGTCCTTGGAACTAATACTGGGTCTCTTTGTAGAATCGACTTGAATAACTGGAACCAAGGCTCGTGGGGCGCCCACGGTAGACACACCGTAGCTGTGGCCCTCTCTGATCGTATCTTGCGCAACATTCTATGGATTAATCTCCATGGTGGGTTCATCCATCCGTCTATATCTTTCCAACAATGTGCAAACGCTCCACCCCTGTCATCGTCGGTGTAGTAGCGTGGCAAATGATGATCCTGGTGCGAAGCAAAGACATCGACATTATTCTCACCCATAATCCGTTGCGCTTGCTCAAAGTAATCTGGAAAAAGTTGCCAACATTCTGCATATAGTACCTCCGGGTCCTCAGTCTCAACAGTTCCCTCATGAAGCCTAGACCACGCGTCTGGTAATACGTTCTTTATACCCGGGATGTGCGAGATAGTAAAATTGAAAGGCGCTATGATGTGATGCCATCGTTGTAGCATCGGATTCAGCTTTAGCTGTGTGTTCATATACACCAAAGCCTTGTGATCAGTCAACACTGAAAAGCGTTGACCTTCGAGATGATCCCGGAAGTGTGTGAGACCATATACCAAGGCCAATATATCCTTCATGGGTGTTGTGTAATTGTGCTGTGCTGCGTTGAGGGTCTTGCTGAAGAACATTAGGTATTGCTTCTTCCCTTCTATGGTCTGGAACAATGCACCTCCAATACCGTAGTCGCTTGCATCCGTTTCGAGTTGTAAAGGTACTTCGTCGACGGGAAATTTCAACACTACTGCCTCAACTATGGCTTGCTTCATGGCATCCCAAGCTTGCTGGTGCCTCTGTTCCCACCTGTCTCCAATGATTTCCTTAGGCTTCAGTCTTACAAATTCACGGAGTGGGGCAACTACCTCTGCAAAGTTTGGTAGGTGCTCGTGAAGAAAGTTGGCTAATCCCAAGGCCGATGCAATGTCTTTGTACTTCTTTTCGGGGTTGGCCAGTCAATGAGCTTGGCCTGCTTTTCATGGCAAATATCAATTCCGGCCTTCGATACTCGCTTCCCTAGGATCATGACTTCTTTGACTGCAAAATGACATTTTGAAGGGTTTAGCTTGAAACTGTGGTACGTCAGCCGTCGAATGACCTCTTTCACTACTCGTACGTGTTCCTCGTAGAAATCTGTTGCTATTACGATGTCGTCCAGGTAGTGGTGTGCCGGAAGTCCTTGCAATATCACACTCAGTGTACGCTGAAACTGCTGCGTCAGTGTGTGTAGTCCAAATGGCGCTGATGTAAAGGAATACTGGCTTTTGCCATGTGTGAAACAGAATAGATACTGAGAATCAGGGTGAATTGGGAGTCGATGGTACGCTGCGGTTAGATCCAATGTCGTGTAATATCTCTTCCCTTTGATGTTACCAATGATGTCGTTGAAACGGGGAATAATGAACTGATCCGCCGGTATTAATGCATTCACCGCTCTGAGGTCCAAACACACTCGCACTTTCTTTAGTTCTCCAGATTGAGTATACTTGGCACTGCGAGCAAGGGTAAGTTGACGGAAGTGGCTGTATCCTTTGAACTATGACCAAATCTTGAATCCACTTCTGTACCTGTCTATCTACCCATGGTATCCATTTGTCTGCTACAAAGTTCCTTACTGCCTTCCGCATCCTTGCAGCTTGATCTGGTGTCACTGGCAATCTAATATTCGCCTCCTTCCAGTTTGCACCTGTCCTTTTCTCGAATACCGTCATTGTCCTCAGTTCCTTGTCTAGTTCCAGGCGAACACCGGTTTCCTCGGTCAAATCTGGTGATCGTCTCAACGGTATTGGTTCCAATAGTTTGTCTAGCTCCGTTGGATCTATGGGTGAGAATGGCAGATTGAAGGCCTCCCACGTATAGCCCTAAGCCAGTATAAGATCCTGGCCTACGATCGCGTCGATAGCCGGTGGTAGATTCATTAGCTCGAAAGACTGTTCTGTGAGCTCTAGACCATATGTAGTAAGTATACGCGAGATAACTGTATCTCAACGTTCTCCCTCCTCAGGGAGGGGACGTTGTTCATTTATTAGTAATTATAAACAGTAATAATCCTAAAATGACTGACTCTTAAATGAGTCATTAGTCATGTGCTGTAAAACCAGCAAAACCCTAAAACCCAGTTTATCAGATTATTCTGATAAACTGTAAAACTTGTAATAAACCTAAAATAATCAAATAAATATAAGTACTTGTATTCTGACCACAACCCCCCCCCAAACTGAAGCACTGAACAAAGCAGTGTGCCAGTTTCAGAGATGATAAGAATAGCATAGTACCTTATGTGCTGGCATTATCCTCGAGAGCTAGAGCATTGTGCTGGCATTTATCCTCGAGAGCTAGAGCATTGTGCTGGCATTTATCCTCGAGAGCTAGAGCATTGTGCTGGCATTTATCCTCAGAGAGCTAGAGCATTGTGCTGGCATTTTACCTCAGAGAGCTAGAGGACCCGATGTGTACGTCTCGAGCGACCCGTCGTGTTTGAATTCTTGAAGCTACTGTTCATCTGTGTCAGCATATAGGAGTTTTGGCAAGTACAATATAGGGACTGTATTTGTGTCGGAGAAAAATCTGCCAGTGGCAGAAACCGTGCAAACCATTAACCCGCTGTTTCAAAACAATGCCCAAGGAGTTGTTTGATTGATTTCGCTGTGTTATACTCCGAAGCAAGAGTGGCTCATTTAACCTCGCGAGCTTGAGCTGCTGACGATTTTCCCTCGCGAGCTCGAGTGCTAACCGTTTATTCTCGTCGAGTGGCTGGTTTATACTCGGGAGCTAGAGTCGCTGCTTTTTATACTCAAGAGCTCGAGTGGCTGGTTTATACTCGGGAGCTAGAGTACTCGGCTGCTTTTTTACTCAAGAGCTCAGTGGCTGGTTTATACTCGGGAGCTAGAGTTGCTGGTTTATGCTCCAGAGCTTGAGCTCGATATCCGAGAACAAAGTTATATTGAAGATAAAGTATTAGACTTGTGCACGTTGGCGCTTACGTGTCCGTGTCTGCGAAGCTTTGTGGTAGGCCGCGATATCGTTGGCATCATCAAAAGCTTCTGCTGTTTCCCACGTTGGTTCGCCTTCTCGCCATCTCACCAGGTATTCTAATTTCCCCGTCTCATCATTCGTACGATGTGTGATAATATGGCGAAACTCCACCCCTCCTTTCGGTCCATAAGTCTTCGTTAATTGGTGGGTCTGTGCGTCTATGCACTAAACGGAGGAGTTCCACCCGTACCGGTTTGTTCTTGAATTCTGGTGGGGCGGAACCATCCTTGTTCGCTAACTCGTAGCGTTGGCCGTGTCTAGCTTTTGACTACATATGGTCCAAACAATGGCCGCATAGCCTTCGTTGTTCGGCCTTCTGATCGTACCATGACCACATCTCCTTCGTCGAAATGTACCAAGTCGTGAGCATGCAGGCGGTCAAATGTCGTCGTAAGCTTGCCTGTATACTTCTTGGTAATGTGGTGGAGGGTCGGCAATATAGTGTCCTGTAACTGGTCTAATCGTTGTGCCCAGGTGTCATTCGTCATCGGCTGAGAATCCGGTAACTCGTCCGTGAAATCGGCGAACGGAACATGGCGGCGGCCAAAGTACACGCTAAACGGTGCACTCTTATGGCGACGGGATATCCGAAAGGTTCTGGTATAGCATCGTAAACGGAAGGCGTTCGTCCCATCGAAGGGGAACTGCCTCACAGCATTGTCGAATAGAACGTGTAATCTCCTTGTGACGTCGTTCTGCCGCGCCCAGCACTTGGGGTCGATATGGTGGAGACACCTTATGTAGCATCCCCACTTCCTGGACCAGAAGCTCCACTAACTTGTTGGTGAACTCCTTCCCATGTCTGTTTGGATTTTACGGGGAAACCATGTTCGCCAAAAAATCTCTATGAGTGTCTGTGTCGTGGTTTCCTTTGTCTTGTCCGGTGTGGCTCGAAGGATAGAATAGCCTGTGGCGATGTCTAAGACGTGAAGAATATAATTGTTCTTGCGTCTGGACTCCAGTGGCATCGGGATGTAGTCCACTTGAATATGGTCCCACGGGTAGCGTGCATCGATGCTAATCATCGGGTGGAAACCTTTACGAAGTGTGTCCTGTCCCAAACATGTGCCACATTGCCGCTTAACTTCTGTGGCTAACTCAAGTGCCCCTGGCCAAACGTGACCGTTCTGACGAAGTTGTTGGACTGTGTCCGCCGCCCCATGATGTCCTTGTTCGTGTTGCGCTTGCGTGAGTTGCGTACGACGCTGTTTCTCCGCCGGACTCGCTTGTGCAAACGCCGGTTGACCCTCTGCATCTGCCAGTGCCACTGAGATTTCTCGCGCTGTGTCTAAGCACATGACATATTTTGTATGCTTTGGTTCTGCAAAACCAAGTCGCTGTGAAAACAGCGGGTCCAGTTTGAATCCATTGGGAGGACCCACCCGTGCTACTACGGTATGACCCCATGGTGTCTTCCACATGCGTACTTTAGCGTACTTGAGGAACGTGTGTGGTGTCCGTGGTACCAGCACCGGTTCTGTCTGCAATAACTGCTTGAACAGGTCGAACCATGGTGCTCTTGGTACCCATGGTAGACATACTGTGGCGCGTGCGCCGTCGGCTCGTATCTTGCGTAACATCCTGTGTATCTGTTCCCCAAGGCGGGTTCATCCATCCATCGACTATCGACCAGTCGTGGGCAAACGCTCCTTCCCCATCATCCTTCGTCCAGAACCGAGGAAGCTGAGCGTTGGTTGGGTCCGCAAATACATCTATGTCATTCGGTCCAAAGTGTTGTTGCGCTTGTTCAAAGTAACTAGGGAATAACTGCCAGCCAAGGCTCTGTATACATTATTTCCGAGTTCGTCCTGCTCCGCTGTCCCCTGTGTACTCTACTTAACATGTCCGGAGCACATTTGCTCCTCTCTGGTATGCGATAT
>LUCW03001493.1:0-19993 GCA_001586965.3 Sphaeroforma sirkka | reverse complement strand
CGGAACGGTTGGCACAGGATTTGGAAGCCAATGCGAAAATTGCCGACAACGCGCTGTCGTGGAAGGGGTGGTAACCATCCCAGTAACCCATGAACAAGCGTTGCAGATGCGGCGATCGGCGCGTAACTGTATCCGATGATGGCTCTATGAATGAACAAGTGAAGAGTGGTTGACGGATTTGTTGATCACGAAACGAACGACACCAACGACGCTGTTGTCTTCCTCTCCTTGCGGTACCACATTTGATGCGGGCAAGCGTCAGAAGGTACGCGTGTGTTTAGACATGCGTGCCGTTAACGCGCTTTTATTCCTGGTGACCAGTTCGATCCCCAAGGTCAACGAACTCATATCTCGCCTCAAGTAAGAAGTACTACACGACGCTGGACATTATGTATCGGCTGCATACCACAGGCCGCCCATCCATCCAGACTCACAATCCTTATTTGGTTTTACGCACGAACGTTACTGGGTACTCGTTCACATCAGCACCGTTCGGCTTTCATGCTCACGCGGCAGTTTCAACGTACCCAGGTACAGCTTGATGGCTTGCCGGTTGACCGCTACATCGATGACATAGTTAGCCAGTGACGGTGCCGACGAACACGTTAGGACGGTGCGAAGGTGATACAACGCTTAACATACCACAGTTTTAAGCAACCCTGCCAGGTGCCACTTCGCTTTATCTCGAAGTCATGATCCTAGGGGAAGAAAGTGGCCTTGGCTGGAAGCAGTGACGATTGACCATGAAAAGTAGGCCAAGCTGATCGATGCCCCCACACCACTACGGTACAAAGATATAGCTCGGCGTTGGGTTTTAGCAGATTACCTCCACGAACATCTGCCTAATTTCGCGAACTTACGGTTGCACCCTTGCGCCCAATTTTACCGGCATCAGTAAAGGTTGATCATTGATCGTTGCGAGGAGAGACATGCATAGGCGTAGCAGGCCGTAGAAGGACGCAGTGGTGGTGCTGCTGGCGTCCCACTTTCCGGTCGACGGCATTCCTTTAAACTTGGAAACCGACGCTACTTGATTACAGTTGGGGGAGCGCTATTCAGTAATGGGTCATGATAGAAACATGACCCTAATGTTCTTCATTAGAAAAGATGACTCTGAACCATGCGCAACAGAACTACGCCACACCCTATGAAAGAAAGAGTTACTGGCATTGGTATATGGACTGACACATTTCAGGGAATACTTGGATGAGGCAACAACAGTTTACTTCACGGACCACAAGAAAAGACCTTATCACATATCAAACCATGCTTCAGAGATGGCATCTATCATCAGCATGGGTGACATGCATATATCCAGTACAGGAGACAAATGAGGGACATGCAAGTAGAATTACACGGGGGACAGCAGGGCAGGACGAACTCAGCGAAATAATATACCGACGGCTGGCAGTTATTCCCTAGATACTTTGAACAAGCCTGCAACACTTCTGGACCGAATGACATAGATGTATTTGCGGACCCAACCAACGCTCAGCTTCCTCGGTTCTGGACGAAAGGATGATGGGGGAAGGAGCGTTTGCCCACGACTGGTCGATAGTCGATGGATGGATGAACCCGCCTTGGGAACAGATACACAGGATGTTACGCAAGATACGAGCCGACGGCGCACGGGCCACATATGCTACTACCATGGGTACCAAGAGCACCATGGTTCGACCTGTTCAAGCAGTTATTGCAGACAGAACCGGTGCTGGTACCACGGACACCACACACGTTCCTCAAGTACGCTAAGTACGCATGTGGGAAAGACACCATGGGGTCATACCGTAGTAGCACGGGTGGGTCCTCCCAATGGATTCAAACTGGACCCGCTGTTTTCACAGCGACTTGGTTTTGCAGAACCAAAGCATACAAAATATGTCATGTGCTTAGACACAGCGCGAGAAATCTCAGTGGCACTGGCAGATGCAGAGGGTCAACCGGCGTTTGCACAAGCGAGTCCGGCGGAGAAACAGCGTCGTACGCAACTCACGCAAGCGCAACACGAACAAGGACATCATGGGGCGGCGGACACAGTCCAACAACTTCGTCAAGAACGGTCACATTTGGCCAGGGGCATTTGAGTTAGCCACAGAAGTTAAGCGGCAATGTGGCACATGTTTGGGACAGGACACACTTCGTAAAGGTTTCCACCTGATGATTAGCATCGATGCACGCTACCCGTGGGACCATATTCAAGTGGACTACATCCCGATGCCACTGGAGTCCAGACGCAAGAACAATTATATTCTTCACGTCTTAGACATCGCCACAGGCTATTCTATCCTTCGAGCCACACCGGACAAGACAAAGGAAACCACGACACAGACACTCATAGAGATTTTTTGGCGAACATGGTTTCCCCGTAAAATCAAACAGACATGGGGAAGGAGTTCACCAACAAGTTAGTGGAGCTTCTGGTCCAGGAAGTGGGGATGCTTCGGACATAAGGTGTCTCCACCATATCGACCCCAAGTGCTGGGCGCGGCAGAACGACGTCACAAGGAGATTACACGTTCTATTCGACAATGCTGTGAGGCAGTTCCCCTTCGATGGACGAACGCCTTCCGTTTACGATGCTATACCAGAACCTTCGGATATCCCGTCGCCATAAGAGTGCACCGTTTAGCGTGTACTTTGGCCGCCGCCATGTTCCGTTCGCCGATTTCACGGACGAGTTACCGGATTCTCAGCCGATGACGAATGACACCTGGGCACAACGATTAGACCAGTTACAGGACACTATATTGCCGACCCTCCACCACATTACCAAGAAGTATACAGGCAAGCTTACGACGACATTTGACCGCCTGCATGCTCACGACTTGGTACATTTCGACGAAGGAGATGTGGTCATGGTACGATCAGAAGGCCGAACAACGAAAGGCTATGCGGCCATTGTTTGGACCATATGTAGTCAAAGCTAGACACGGCCAACGCTACGAGTTAGCGAACAAGGATGGTTCCGCCCACCAGAATTCAAGACCAAACCGGTACGGGTGGAACTCCTCCGTTTAGTGCATAGACGCACAGACCCACCAATTAACGAAGACTTATGGACCGAAGGAGGGGTGGAGTTTCGCCATATTATCACACATCGTACGAATGATGAGACGGGGAAATTAGAATACCTGGTGAGATGGCGAGAAGGCGAACCAACGTGGGAAACAGCAGAAGCTTTTGATGATGCCAACGATATCGCGGCCTACCACAAAGCTTCGCAGACACGGACACGTAAGCGCCAACGTGCACAAGTCTAATACTTTATCTTCAATATAACTTTGTTCTCGGATATCGAGCTCAAGCTCTGGAGCATAAACCAGCAACTCTAGGCTCCCAGTATAAACCAGCCACTCGAGCTCTTGAGTATAAAAAGCAGCGACTCTGGCTCCCGAGTATAAACCAGCAACTCTAGCTCCCGAGTATAAACCAGCCACTCGAGCTCTTGAGTATAAAAAGCAGCGACTCTGGCTCCTGAGTATAAACCAGCCACTCGAGCTCGCGAGAATAAACGGTTAGCACTCGAGCTCGCGAGGGAAAATCGTCAGCGGCTCAAGCTCGCGAGGTTAAATGAGCCACTCTTGCTTCGAGTATAACACAGCGAAATCAATCAAACAACTCCTTGGGCATTGTTTTGAAACAGCGGGTTAATGGTTTGCACGGTTTCTGCCACTGGCAGTTTTTCTCCGACACAAATACAGTCCTATATTGTACTTGCCAAACTCCTATATGCTGACACAGATGAACAGTAGCTTCAAGAATTCAAACACGACGGGTCGCTCGAGACGTACACATCAGGTCCTCTAGCTCTCTGAGGTAAAATGCCAGCACAATGCTCTAGCTCTCTGAGGATAAATGCCAGCACAATGCTCTAGCTCTCGAGGATAAATGCCAGCACAATGCTCTAGCTCTCGAGGATAAATGCCAGCACAATGCTCTAGCTCTCGAGGATAATGCCAGCACATAAGGTACTATGCTATTCTTATCATCTCTGAAACTGGCACACTGCTTTGTTCAGTGCTTCAGTTTGGGGGTTGTGGTCAGAATACAAGTACTTATATTTATTTGATTATTTTAGGTTTTATTACAAGTTTTACAGTTTATCAGAATAATCTGATAAACTGGTTTTAGGAGTTTTGCTGGTTTTACAGCACATGACTAATGACTCATTTAAGAGTCAGTCATTTTAGGATTACTGTTTATAATTACTAATAAATGAACAACGTCCCCCTCCCTGAGGAGGGAGAACGTTGAGATACAGTTATCTCGCGTATACTTACTACAATGCATCTTGTCTATACATGCATCTTATACCTGCGTTTTATACCTGCGTTTTATACATGCGTCTTATGCATGTATGCTTGTATCTTATACTTGCAATTATTGATTGTGTAGACTATATTATATAATTAACAGCTATTGTACATAAAAAAAAATCTAATTAAAGTTGAATGACCATATTATTCTTAATCTTATGCTGTATCCAGGCATCAATCTTGTGTTGACTGGCCCAATACCGCTGACCTTCGTGCTTAAATTCATCAAGATTGTAGATGAGCCCCACCAAGCTCATAACAGGAGTATATTAGCTGTGAAGCACCCATTATAACTATACACTTGCACCCTTTTGGTTTAGACATACGGCCGTCTGTAACGTCTACTTGTGATAATTAGAAGTTTTATTGTGTGAGCGTTAGAAGAGTCCCCCTCCTCTGTATATATTTGCACGATTTACCACCATGATGACCCTTCTCTCCGCAAGTAACACAAATACGTACTTGTATCGGTAGTGAACCTTGTGTTGGGTGAGTGATATCCTGAAATACGTATCGTTGACTTGCACTTGCTGGAGTCTGCGGTATCACCTGGATCGGGGTCAGATCGGTTTCTTGGGTAAGGATCGCTTGTATGACCAAGGTTGGAGTGTTGATAAGGTCTATCTCAGTAGCTGGCAGCGGTACGCTACTGGAGGAGCTTGATGAGCTGTTGGTGTTGGTGTTGGTGTTGGTATTACACGGAGCGGACTTGTCACTAAAGGAGTGACCTGCAGATGACTTTCTTTTAGCAAGTTTTCTTGCCATCTGCAGGTATCTCGTGGTCGTTGTGTATCATAAAATAGTGTTGGGTCTCCTGCGAGTTCTCTACTATCTAGAGCTCGATTAAGTACGCCACTATCCGCACTCGTATTGGCGGTTGGATTAGGCGGAGCATTAGGTTCGGTGGCTGATTCCACTTTCCGATTCTTTGTCTGCTGTTTAGCTCCACTGCATGCAAACGTTTGGTTTGTCTGTTGTCCTCCAGGCTGACACGGTATGGTCTTGTGTGGTAAAAGTTCCCTTAAACCACTATCAGTGTGGAGTTAAAATTAGTTTACAATTAATTCACACGAGGTGAATTATTTGTAGACCACGTAGACAATCAAATATAAGAATAAATACACCGCACTGAGCCTCAGGGAGACTCAGTAGGTTTTAGTATCGTATTTTGATGTGGTTACTACACTTGGAGTCCTCGAAAAGACTGCTAGAAGGACCCTCTTCGCCTCTATGTATGGCAGAGTATCTCAACAATCCGTTGCCCATCGCGGATCCTAACCGTAATCTGTATTGTTGAGCTTCTAGAACATTATACCCAACAGTCCTGTCTGTTCTTTAGAACCTCTTCATGTATGCACCACTGTATACACCGGAGCAAAGTTTCTGATACTCGGTATAATTCTCGTCGGTGTATGTATTATACTTGATTCTCGTCTGTTTCGTTCCCGTGTCCATAGTACTCTTAGGCACCTTCGATCTGTGCATATCCTCAGCACCTCCATTGTCTAAGCCAGGCGGTGCGTCATTGTCCAGTCCCACATCGTTATCAAATGTCACCTCGTCAGCCTGTATACCTCCTAACGCAGAACTGTCGTAGCCTTCCGCGTTGATATGGGGGCAAGATTTCTCAGGGGGTTGCTCGATGTTGAACTTCCAAAGTTAATGAAAATAAGACTCCTTGAATAACGGGTGCCCTATGTGAGAGCACACTGTGGCTATGTGTCTGCAAGGCATCGCATAGTTAAACCAGGCCTTACAAGAGCACGAGAACCTGAAACCAGAATATTTTAGCAGTTCTAGCGTTGAAAATAATGGAATAAAAGATGGACATAAAAAGATAGTTTCAAATTTCAGTAGTAAATTAGAAACATGCGACTTAACCGTGCGTCTTATACACGCGTCTTATACGTACGACTTAACCGTGAGTTTTATACGTGCGACTTACCGTGCGTCTAATTAAGTGCGACTTAACCGAGCGTCATATATGTTCGACTTAACCAACCGTTCGTCTTATATGTGCGTATATGACGTACTTTTTATAAATAAATGCAAGTCAAATCTTACAGATCATCGTCTTCGTTGTATCTCACAGAGCGTAGCGGTCTTTTATCATTATTAATGAACTCGACGCAATATACCGAACTGTCCTCTTCATGAGGTGGCGTGTTCGATACTCTGTATCCTGCAGACTTGGTGACCACTTCGATAAACATTTCAGTGCATTTCTGATATCCCCATTGTCGACATTGAGCAATATGATGTGGTTCTGATTTAGATGGAGTACCATCCCTGTCATAACACCCCAACCCGTATTCCAGTGCATATTTCACCTTGTCAGCTCTGTACGCTACTAAAACCTGGCTACACATATTTGCAATGCTATTGATGAGGGTAAGCGGATCCAGTCTCAATTCATGAACCAACTTTCAACTTGCGCATGTGTCGACTTGCTCATCTGGGAACCTTTGAGCCCCAAAGTCAGTTTATCGTTAAGCCCTCGATCAGCAAGGTGTCTGAGCATGTTTGAAGTTAGTTATGTAAGATGCAGCCGAGTCTGCAACTCTCGTCCTTAGTATCTGTATTGCAACTTCAAAGTGCGCATCTGAACTTTCTTGCGTTTCTGCATGTAGGGCAATAAGAATCACGTCCTTGACATTACCATTATAGAGACCTTTCAAGTTCTTGTGTATGTTCATCTTGATATGATATCTGTCTGAGAAGAAGAACTGCCCTGGATTTACACCGGCCTGACTCAGGAACCCGTCAGTCAACACCGACTTAGCGGTCGCACGGTTATGCGTCAGACTTAAGATGAGTCGCAGGCGTAAGCGTCAAGTTTAGCGGTCGCAGGCGTAACCGTCAGACATGGTGGTCGCAATTTTACCCTTGAGGTAACGTAGAATACGCTATGCATCAGTCCAATGGAAGAGGATTGGGTTTAACTTCCAGTCATCGTGGGAGGGTTTGGGTGGTGTCGTAGTGGTGATACTGTTGGTGGTGAGTGTCTGTCGAGTGCTGCAGCTATGCCCTATTGTGGCATACCAATTATCGATAGAATTGGTGGTGAACGAAGCCGCTGTTTATTGACCGTCGCGGTTGAGTATGTGATGTAATATTGTATCATTGTATAGGATATGAAACTCGGTAGGGACCGTTGTGTCGGTTTTGGGGGAGGGGGGGGGAATATATCACGTAATCGTGCCGTTGTAGAAGTCGAACGGATTAAATATTCTGTTTGGCGGTAGGTATTATAAGGACTGTCCCACGACCGGGAAGTGTACCGCGTTGAATAGGTATTATTTGACTCTTTTCTGGGAACCGGTAAGTCTTCGACCCCATCAGTGGTAGAGTGAATGTGTACCACGGCCCCAGAGTCAATAAGGTAGCAGTGATAGGTAAATGTTGCGCGGGCCCTGACAGAGGTTCATGGAGTGTATTTAGTTCATAGTGGTACTGAGGTGTGGGAATATGTACAGCTTGAGTACGTTGTGATAGGGCCCGTAATTTCAATTTTTCATACATGCTGTGGCGTTGTGGCCTGATTTGTTGCATTTAGTGCACTGAAGTGTCGTGCATTTGACAAGGCATTTGTTAATGATATGGTCCTTGGAACCACATTTTCGACAGATGGATGCGGAGCAACCGAAGATACTGTGGCCAATACTGCTGCAGAGTGGGCATTTTATTTCGTGTGGGGCTTTCTTGTGTTTGGTGTCTTTGTTGATGAAGGCGTTGCTGCCTGTTGTCATACTGCGCGGAGAGAGTTGATGATCGCCTTCGAACTTGAGTGTCATGCGATATACCTCATTGATATCAAGTGTGGACAAAGTACTGTAGACAGGGACTTGGGACCGGACCAAAGGGCCGGACCTAAGAGGATTTATTGAGGCTCAGACCTAGGAGGATCTATGGCCGACCAGAGGCTCAGACCTAAGAGCAGTAGACTCAGAGGCTCAGACCTAGAGCGGAAGACCCAGAGGCTTAGACCTAAGATGAATTTATTGATGATCGGGCCGAGCACCGGATTAGATAGTAGAATATAGTTTAGAGAAATAGAATGATGACTCACCGGGTGTCATCATTAAATAGTATCTAGGAGACCGGAATCTTAGATATGGAGATTTTCACAATCTGCCGTTGTTAGAGAAAATCTCGTCTTACACAAAGACGTGATTAATAAATACAGCAGACGCGCCGTTCATATCGGCACTTCTGACTGAGTTCACTTATTTCAGACTTAACACTCTTTATCAAGTGCCACTTGGGTTTGACCACATTTTTAAGTGACCGAACTACTGTATATTATACTACGTTCTTTAAAGGTTAAATAACTAAGAAACGGCAAAGTTTAGCATTTTTTTTATAACAATGACGGGACCCGAGGCCAGACCGTTGTAGTAAACACATCAAAATACGATACTAAAACCTACTGGTCTCCCTGAGGCTCAGTGCGGTGTATTTATTCTTATATTTGATTGTCTACGTGGTCTACAAATAATTCACCTCGTGTGAATTAATTGTAAACTAATTCTAACTCCACACTGATAGTGGTTTAAGGGGACTTTTACCACACTCCCCTCAAGCTCAAGCGTCACCAGTGATTGAAGAGCTTCAAAAATAAATGACCTCTTAAACTATTGAAAATTAAACATATAAAACTAGTAGCGTAAATTAAACAATATATATATATATATATATATAAACTAGTGAAATCCTTCTGCTGAGTAAGTTCGTGCCTTGGAAACTGGTCTTTTGAACCATCCCGGCTGTGCTGGTATATTTTCACCCCCCAAAAATCTAGGGTATCCGCTGGTATGTTTTCACCCCCCCATAAGCTAGGGTATCCGCTGGAGTTATACTCGCCTATAAGCTCGAGTTGTGGAATCGTCGTTCGCCTCTACACCGTGGTGAAATCTCACGAGGAGAGACAAAACTCCGATCCGGAAGTAGATGATAGACATCTAGTATTCATCAACGTAACGTTGGAATTATTGTTGTTGTGCCGCTTTCTTCTTCTGCCGAGTTTGCTCGGCTTTGTGGTATGCCGCGATGTCATTCGGATCGTCAAAAGCTTCGGCTGACTCCCAAGTTGGATCACCATCCCGCCAGCGAACCAAGTATTCTGTATTCCATGTGGAATCATTCTGTCTATGTCGAATGATGTAACGGAACGAGGAACTATCCTGCCACATATGATCTTCTAAAGGCTTTTCGGTGGCTCTATGGACTAGTCGCAAAAGTTCCACTCTAACTGGTTTACCTTTGAAAGTATCTGGAAGTGAACCATTCTTGTGTGTCAGTTCATATCCTTGTCCCTGTCTGGCTTTGACAACGTATGGTCCAAACATTGGTCGCATTGCTTTGGTTGTGCGACCTTCGGACCGTACCATTACCACATCCCCTGGTTGAAAGGCGATAAAATCGTAAGTATGGATGTGGTCAAACTGCCTGGATAGTGTATCTGCGTATTTCTGCGTGACCTTGTAAAGCGTCGGCAAGATAGTGTCGTGCAAACGATCCAGCCGGTATGCCCAAGCCTCATTGGTGACCGGCTGATTCCTCGGAAGGTCATCCGTGAAGTCAGCAAACGGAACATGACGGCGACCGAAGTAAGCACTGAATGGTGCTGTCTTGTGTCGCCGAGATATTCGGAGGTTCTGGCACAGCATAATAAGTGGTAGTCGGACATCCCATGCCGTAGGCAAAGATTCACATAGCTTGCGAACTCCTTCGTGTATGTCTCTGTGTCTTCTCTCCGCTGCTCCCAGAACCTGAGAGGACGATATGGTGGCGACTTCGCATGCATCACTCCAACTTCTTGAGTTATTAATTTAACAATCTTGTTCGAAAACTCGCCTCCCTCGTCTGATTGAATTTTCCTGGGAAAACCATGTTCCCCAAACACCTCCATAAGTTTCGATGTCACCACTTCTGCTGACTTTGTGGCCGTTGCTCTCAATATCGAGTACCCCGTTGCTATATCCAAGACGTGCAATATATATCGATTTCCTGCTGCTGAAACTAGTGGCATTGGAATCATGTCGACTTGAATATGATCCCACGGATACTTTGCCGTTATATTAATCATCGGGTGAGATCCTTTCGTAACACCCACTGTCCTAGACATGTGCGACAGTTTCTCCTAACTGTTTGTGCAAGTTCCAGAGCGTTAGGCCACAAATGTCCGTTCTGCTGTAGTTGAGCAACTGTATCTTCTGCTCTATGATGCCCAATCTCATGCTGACACAAGGTGAGCTGTGTGCGACGGCTTATCTCTTCCTCATCTGGAGTATCCGTCATGGCTACTTCCGAGGTAGCGATCGATACTAGCCGAGACGTATCTAATGGGGTGACTTTCGATACTGAGGACGGTTCTGCATATCCCAATCGTGCTGAAAACGTCGCTGGAAGGCTGTAACCATTGCGTGGGCCTACTCTGGCAATGACTGTGTGACCCCATGGTGTCTTGCCACTCGCATACTTTCCGTATTTGAGGAAGGAGTGGGCTGTCCTTGGAACTAATACTGGGTCTCTTTGTAGAATCGACTTGAATAACTGGAACCAAGGCTCGTGGGGCGCCCACGGTAGACACACCGTAGCTGTGGCCCTCTCTGATCGTATCTTGCGCAACATTCTATGGATTAATCTCCATGGTGGGTTCATCCATCCGTCTATATCTTTCCAACAATGTGCAAACGCTCCACCCCTGTCATCGTCGGTGTAGTAGCGTGGCAAATGATGATCCTGGTGCGAAGCAAAGACATCGACATTATTCTCACCCATAATCCGTTGCGCTTGCTCAAAGTAATCTGGAAAAAGTTGCCAACATTCTGCATATAGTACCTCCGGGTCCTCAGTCTCAACAGTTCCCTCATGAAGCCTAGACCACGCGTCTGGTAATACGTTCTTTATACCCGGGATGTGCGAGATAGTAAAATTGAAAGGCGCTATGATGTGATGCCATCGTTGTAGCATCGGATTCAGCTTTAGCTGTGTGTTCATATACACCAAAGCCTTGTGATCAGTCAACACTGAAAAGCGTTGACCTTCGAGATGATCCCGGAAGTGTGTGAGACCATATACCAAGGCCAATATATCCTTCATGGGTGTTGTGTAATTGTGCTGTGCTGCGTTGAGGGTCTTGCTGAAGAACATTAGGTATTGCTTCTTCCCTTCTATGGTCTGGAACAATGCACCTCCAATACCGTAGTCGCTTGCATCCGTTTCGAGTTGTAAAGGTACTTCGTCGACGGGAAATTTCAACACTACTGCCTCAACTATGGCTTGCTTCATGGCATCCCAAGCTTGCTGGTGTCTCTGTTCCCACCTGTCTCCAATGATTTCCTTAGGCTTCAGTCTTACAAATTCACGGAGTGGGGCAACTACCTCTGCAAAGTTTGGTAGGTGCTCGTGAAGAAAGTTGGCTAATCCCAAGGCCGATGCAATGTCTTTGTACTTCTTCGGGTTGGCCAGTCAATGAGCTTGGCCTGCTTTTCATGGCAAATATCAATTCCGGCCTTCGATACTCGCTTCCCTAGGATCATGACTTCTTTGACTGCAAAATGACATTTTGAAGGGTTTAGCTTGAAACTGTGGTACGTCAGCCGTCGAATGACCTCTTTCACTACTCGTACGTGTTCCTCGTAGAAATCTGTTGCTATTACGATGTCGTCCAGGTAGTGGTGTGCCGGAAGTCCTTGCAATATCACACTCAGTGTACGCTGAAACTGCTGCGTCAGTGTGTGTAGTCCAAATGGCGCTGATGTAAAGGAATACTGGCTTTTGCCATGTGTGAAACAGAATAGATACTGAGAATCAGGGTGAATTGGGAGTCGATGGTACGCTGCGGTTAGATCCAATGTCGTGTAATATCTCTTCCCTTTGATGTTACCAATGATGTCGTTGAAACGGGGAATAATGAACTGATCCGCCGGTATTAATGCATTCACCGCTCTGAGGTCCAAACACACTCGCACTTTCTTTAGTTCTCCAGATTGAGTATACTCTGGCACTGCGAGCAAGGGTAAGTTGACGGAAGTGGCTGTATCCCTTTGAACTATGACCAAATCTTGAATCCACTTCTGTACCTGTCTATCTACCCATGGTATCCATTTGTCTGCTACAAAGTTCCTTACTGCCTTCCCAGCATCCTTGCAGCTTGATCTGGTGTCACTGGCAATCTAACTTCGCCTCCTTCCAGTTTGCACCTGTCCTTTTCTCGAATACCGTCATTGTCCCTCAGTTCCTTGTCTAGTTCCAGGCGAACACCGGTTTCCTCGGTCAAATCTGGTGATCGTCTCAACGGTATTGGTTCCAATAGTTTGTCTAGCTCCGTTGGATCTATGGGTGAGAATGGCGATTGAAGGCCTCCACGTATAGCCCTAAGCCAGGCATAAGATCCTGGCCTACGATCGCGTCGATAGCCGGTGGTAGATTCATTAGCTCGAAAGACTGTTCTGTGAGCTCTAGCTCTAGACCATATGTAGTAAGTATACGCGAGATAACTGTATCTCAACGTTCTCCCTCCTCAGGGAGGGGGGACGTTGTTCATTTATTAGTAATTATAAACAGTAATCCTAAAATGACTGACTCTTAAATGAGTCATTAGTCATGTGCTGTAAAACCAGCAAAACCCTAAAACCCAGTTTATCAGATTATTCTGATAAACTGTAAAACTTGTAATAAACCTAAAATAATCAAATAAATATAAGTACTTGTATTCTGACCACAACCCCCCCCCAAACTGAAGCACTGAACAAAAGCAGTGTGCCAGTTTCAGAGATGATAAGAATAGCATAGTACCTTATGTGCTGGCATTATCCTCGAGAGCTAGAGCATTGTGCTGGCATTTATCCTCGAGAGCTAGAGCATTGTGCTGGCATTTATCCTCGAGAGCTAGAGCATTGTGCTGGCATTTATCCTCAGAGAGCTAGAGCATTGTGCTGGCATTTTACCTCAGAGCTGGAGGACCCGATGTGTACGTCTCGAGCGACCCGTCGTGTTTGAATTCTTGAAGCTACTGTTCATCTGTGTCAGCATATAGGAGTTTGGCAAGTACAATAGCTGTATTTGTGTCGGAGAAAAAACTGCCAGTGGCAGAAACCGTGCAAACCATTAACCCGCTGTTTCAAAACAATGCCCAAGGAGTTGTTTGATTGATTTCGCTGTGTTATATACTCCGAAGCAAGAGTGGCTCATTTAACCTCGCGAGCTTGAGCCGCTGGACGATTTTCCTCGCATGAGCTCGAGTGCTAACTGTTTATTCTCGCGAGCTCGAGTGGCTGGTTTATACTCGGGAGCTAGAGTCGCTGCTTTTTTCATACTCAAGAGCTCAGTGGCTGGTTTATACTCAGGGAGCTAGAGTTGCTGGTTTATACTCGGGAGCTAGAGTCGCTGCTTTTTTATACTCAAGAGCTCAGTGGCTGGTTTATACTCGGGAGCTAGAGTTGCTGGTTTATGCTCCAGAGCTTGAGCTCGATATCCGAGAACAAAGTTATATTGAAGATAAAGTATTAGACTTGTGCACGTTGGCGCTTACGTGTCCGTGTCTCTGCGAAGCTTTGTGGTAGGCCGCGATATCGTTGGCATCATCAAAAGCTTCTGCTGTTTCCCACGTTGGTTCGCCTTCTCGCCATCTCACCAGGTATTCTAATTTCCCCTCTCATCATTCGTACGATGTGTGATAATATGGCGAAACTCCACCCCTCCTTCGGTCCATAAGTCTTCGTTAATTGGTGGGTCTGTGCGTCTATGCACTAAACGGAGGAGTTCCACCCGTACCGGTTTGGTCTTGAATTCTGGTGGGGCGGAACCATCCTTGTTCGCTAACTCATAGCGTTGGCCGTGTCTAGCTTTGACTACATATGGTCCAAACAATGGCCGCATAGCCTTCGTTGTTCGGCCTTCTGATCGTACCATGACCACATCTCCTTCGTCGAAATGTACCAAGTCGTGAGCATGCAGGCGGTCAAATGTCGTCGTAAGCTTGCCTGTATACTTCTTGGTAATGTGGTGGAGGGTCGGCAATATAGTGTCCTGTAACTGGTCTAATCGTTGTGCCCAGGTGTCATTCGTCATCGGCTGAGAATCCGGTAACTCGTCCGTGAAATCGGCGAACGGAACATGGCGGCGGCCAAAGTACACGCTAAACGGTGCACTCTTATGGCGACGGGATATCCGAAGGTTCTGGTATAGCATCGTAAACGGAAGGCGTTCGTCCCATCGAAGGGGAACTGCCTCACAGCATTGTCGAATAGAACGTGTAATCTCCTTGTGACGTCGTTCTGCCGCGCCCAGCACTTGGGGTCGATATGGTGGAGACACCTTATGTAGCATCCCCACTTCCTGGACCAGAAGCTCCACTAACTTGTTGGTGAACTCCTTCCCCATGTCTGTTTGGATTTTACATGGGAAACCATGTTCGCCAAAAAATCTCTATGAGTGTCTGTGTCGTGGTTTCCTTTGTCTTGTCCGGTGTGGCTCGAAGGATAGAATAGCCTGTGGCGATGTCTAAGACGTGAAGAATATAATTGTTCTTGCGTCTGGACTCCAGTGGCATCGGGATGTAGTCCACTTGAATATGGTCCCACGGGTAGCGTGCATCGATGCTAATCATCGGGTGGAAACCTTTACGAAGTGTGTCCTGTCCCAAACATGTGCCACATTGCCGCTTAACTTCTGTGGCTAACTCAAGTGCCCCTGGCCAAACGTGACCGTTCTGACGAAGTTGTTGGACTGTGTCCGCCGCCCCATGATGTCCTTGTTCGTGTTGCGCTTGCGTGAGTTGCGTACGACGCTGTTTCTCCGCCGGACTCGCTTGTGCAAACGCCGGTTGACCCTCTGCATCTGCCAGTGCCACTGAGATTTCTCGCGCTGTGTCTAAGCACATGACATATTTTGTATGCTTTGGTTCTGCAAAAAAACAAGTCGCTGTGAAAACAGCGGGTCCAGTTTGAATCCATTGGGAGGACCCACCCGTGCTACTACGGTATGACCCCATGGTGTCTTCCCACATGCGTACTTAGCGTACTTGAGGAACGTGTGTGGTGTCCGTGGTACCAGCACCGGTTCTGTCTGCAATAACTGCTTGAACAGGTCGAACCATGGTGCTCTTGGTACCCATGGTAGACATACTGTGGCCCGTGCGCCGTCGGCTCGTATCTTGCGTAACATCCTGTGTATCTGTTCCCAAGGCGGGTTCATCCATCCATCGACTATCGACCAGTCGTGGGCAAACGCTCCTTCCCCATCATCCTTCGTCCAGAACCGAGGAAGCTGAGCGTTGGTTGGGTCCGCAAATACATCTATGTCATTCGGTCCAAAGTGTTGTTGCGCTTGTTCAAAGTAACTAGGGAATAACTGCCAGCCGTCTGTATACATTATTTCGAGTTCGTCCTGCTCCGCTGTCCCCTCGTGTACTCTACTTAACATGTCCGGGAGCACATTTGTCTCTCCTGGTATATGCGATATGGTAAAGTTGAATGGCGCGATGATATGATGCCATCTCTGAAGCATCGGATTAAGCTTGAGCTGTGTGTTCATATACACAAGGGCCTTGTGGTCCGTGAAGACCGCAAACCGTTGCCCATCCAAGTATTCCTGAAATGTGTCAGTCCATATACCAATGCCAGTAACTCCTTCATAGGTGTGGCGTAGTTCTGTTGCGCATGGTTCAGAGTCTTACTAAAGAACATTAAGTAATGTTTCTTACCGTTGACCCATTGGAATAGCGCTCCCCCCCAAACCGTAATCGCTAGCGTCGGTTTCCAAGTTCAGAGGAATGCCGTCGACCGGAAAGTGTAACGCCACAGCATTCACCACTGCGTCTTTCATTGCCTGCCACGCCTGTGCATGTCTCTCTCCTCCCAACGATCACCTATCAACTCCTTTGGTTTGAGTTTGCAAAATTCGCGCAAGGGTGCAACCGTGTTCGCGAAATTAGGCAGATGTTCGTGGAGGTAATTTGCTAAACCCAACGCCGAGGCTATATCTTTGTATCGTTGTGGTGTGTGGGCCAGTCGATCAGCTTGGCCTGCTTTTCATGGTCAATGTCAATGCCTTGTGCCCGATACTTTCTTCCCTAGGATCATGACTTCGGAGATAGCGAAGTGGCACTTGGCAGAGTTAAGCTTAAAACTGTGGTATGTTAAGCGTTGTATCACCTTCTGCACCGTCCTAACGTGTTCGTCATAACCGTCACTGGCGATAACTATGTCATCGATATAGTGGTGAACCGGTAAGCCATCAACATTGTACTCAAGGTACGTTGAAACTGCTGCGTGAGTACATGAAGACCGAACGGTGCTGATGTGAACGAGTACTGATAACGTTCGTGTGTAAAACTAAATAAGTATTGTGAGTCTGGATGGATGGGCAGCCTGTGGTATGCAGCCGATATGTCCAGCGTCGTGTAGTACTTTTACTCTTGAGGCGAGATATGAGTTCGTTGACCTTGGGGATCAGGAACTGGTCACCAGGAATAAGCGCGCATTAACGGCACGCATGTTAAAACACACGCGTACCTTCTTGATGACGCCTGCCTTCCGCATCGTGTCGGTACCGTAGAGGAAGATTAACAGTCGTTGGTGTGTTCAGTTCGTTTCACCTCACCAAATCCGGTCAACCACTTCACTTGTTCATCCAGTTCTGCCATCGATCCGGATACCGCGCCGTCGATCTGCAACTGCATGGAGTTTACTGGGATGTATAGGCCCTCCCAGAAGCGCTTTAAAGCAACATATCTTACCTCCACCAAGTCATGACATTCTATTGGTGCAAGTGGCGATTCTGATTCTAGTCATAGGCGATCATCAATTCAACATATGAACCCCACTGGTACCGGCAAGTACATCAATTCTAATGAACCGTCGATAATTCTCCGTCCTTATAGGTACCACTTCGAGTCCCCAGTCGAGGCACCGCACTTGCTTGTCAGCTAAATATATAAATGACCCAGGTGGTGCCGGAGTTATTGGTCGGCCAAGGAGGTCTGCGGATGTCTGTGAGATACAACTTCTATTTGCTCCACACGTGTCTATCAGGCTTTGAACGTACGTCCGTTGATTTGTACTTGAATATAGACTCAGTTGTCTGACGTCAGCAATGGGTCTTGTATTGCCATCACTGCTCCAATCGTGGTAAAAAATATGAAGCTCCTATCCGACTCAGACACCCTCACCTCTCATGCGTGATCGGCTACCGACTCCACGTCTCATAGGTGTGGTTTGGTGTTGACGTCATGTGCTCGAAGTCTTCGTGTGAAGAATCGTGTTGATATGAATCTCTGTAGCTTCCGATGGTGGAGCCAAGTCTTCGTCCTGTGTAATCGCATTCACCTGTACTTGAGGCGTCGGACGTATTGTGACTTACGTCTCTAGTCTGGGATGTATTCTGCCCCTGTCCTGCGGTTGACGTTGTGGACGGTCTGTGTACCGATTGTACGTCCCTCAAAGGACGGTTGTTGTCGTATAGCCTTGCCCAGACCCTCCGCGCTCACCGCTTGCGACGCCCTGAAATGATGACACCGTGGGATGTGCCTACCACCTGGTGGCGCCTGTGCCTGGCACCCCGCACAAGTCGTTGGTACCGTAGGTTGGGGCCGTTGAGTCCAATTCTGCGTTTGTCGTCTACTCGTCTGTGGGTTGGGGCGGCTATTGGTGTAGTCGCGACTTCCATTGGTCGTCGGGCCCTCGCGGTTGTTGCGACCCTGGAAACGTGCTGTCGTACGTTGCTGTGCATCCTGAATGTCAGGGGCTCAACAGCTGTATAAGCTCGTGTGTCTCCATCAGTTGCCATTTGGGATGCAACTTCTAAAGTACATTCATACAGGCCGTTGAGAGCTTCTTCTAACAGTTGTACAATGCAGTGGTTCACTAAATTCTGTTGGAAGTCGGCATCTGTCTGGCACCGTTCACGTGCCCTCCTGTGGTTCTCCATGAGCTGTGTCATTTTGTTCCATAAGAGGTGCATGTTCCGACTTTGGCCCTTGGCTAACTTGCAGAAACGCTGGGATCGACAGTGGCTTGTGTTTCGTGCGAACAGATCTGTTCGATCTGTGGCTGAGGTGTGCATGTCTTCAACCGTTCAGGTTGTCGCGGATGTAGTCAGCGTTGACTTCTCCGCTTAAAGAGTAAGATAGTACCTTATGAAACCATGCAGGTTCCAACTCTCGTCCAGCCCTGCGATTTGTGCGTTCTTGAACGCCTCGAGGAGAGCCCCTCTTGTGTCCCGTTCCATGATATCATGTAGGTAGTATCTGTTCCGACGGCCAATCAGGCCACGTGCGTGATGAAGGTACGGGACGCTTCCTGCTCTATCGGTCAGGACTCTAATGTAGCTCGAAGTGTCTCAATCACGCCCCCGAAGAGCTTCAGCTCGAGCCGTGTTATTCTCCTCGATTGCTTGGCATAGCTCGTCACTTAAATGTAGTATCCGTGCGTGTAGCGCCTGTCGCCTTTTCTCGATACTAGCCGGTGTGGGCGGAGGCACTGGTCTGTCTCTCTTCTCTTGTCGTTTAGATTGTCTGTACATATTCACTGGGCGCTTCTTTCTCGCCTCCACTGGCGTTGCTGTTGATGGCGCAGGTTCGTACTTAATCGGTCCTGTCTATTCTTCACCGCCTCCTTACCTTGAGGATTCTGTCTGGCTAATACTTGTTCATGTACTGCGAACTCTTGAAAAGTTGGTGTGTTCTCACTGCTGGCAGACAGAGTATCATCCTCCTCTGGTTGAACTGTCCTCTGACCCCTGGTGATTTGTACCCAAGTCCATAAAACGGACGCTCACAGCCTTGAATTCGGAAGGTAGGGTTGTCTTCGTCCTCTGGTACTGCCTGTACCCGTTCGTGTGCCATCAGAAGAACTCTCCCTTAGCGGCCAGCCCCTATTGTGGTTCGTCCAGCGTTTATGCGCTGTAACCTCTGTTCGTATTTTTTAAAGAGAGACTGCTGTTGTGTCATCAGCTCCGTGAGTTTCTAGAGCTGACGATTGTTCCCTGTGCTGCCGTTTCCTTGTTGTTGGTTTGGTTCCGGTGACCTTCCGCTTGTTAGGTGGGAGGCGTGGTGGGTCATTACTGGAGGTAAATAAGGCCCCTGGAGTATCCAGAGACGAACGAGGGGACAGCCCTTCACTGGCTACCTGTTCACCAATAAAAGTCTGACTTACTGTCCGCACGCAGGTTGGGTACTTCCTTGGTCTCACCCTCGAATATGACATCCTCGTCAGATTGTGCAGGTCCATTTTTGTTTGCTGTTGGTGGCTGCTTGTCGTCCGCGGAAATAATGTGTGGAGCCCCAAGATGTGTCTGTTGTTGCCCTCCAGTGCCTGACCTGAGTGCGGAGCGGAGCGTTCCCGTATGGGACTGACGACGTTTAGTTCCACGTCGGTCGATATCATCTTCCTTGCGGCGCTCAGGATTCAGGTTGCTGTCTACGACTTTGGCGAGAGTAGGACATGGTTGGTGAGTTGTTTGTCAATGGAGAACTAGAAATGTGTGCGAATGAACTGATAGAGTACTACTGAATATAAATATCCATTTTCTATTAAATTTCATCCTTCAAACACATAACGTCTCGACATCGATCTCCGAGGAACTCGTGGGTTCCCTCATTGACTGTTTTATTTCCTACACTAGCATAAGTAGTATTGGATGGTCTATATACTCTAACACTACCAGCTGTC
>LUCW03001492.1:27500-36645 GCA_001586965.3 Sphaeroforma sirkka | reverse complement strand
GATATTGGCCACATTAATTCATTATACATCTTATTAAATATTATAATGGTTACTACACATCGGGCTGTATACACACATACGCATGCATGTTGAGTTATTGTTATTTACTGATACATATTGGCCAAAAACATACACATGATGGCTAAATTGATATTGATTGATATTGGCTATTTGATATTGTTACATATATTACGGTTACACAATACACATACACATCGATAATAGAAGATAAACCAATACCGTCAACATTGATAATACATGCAAGCGCATTGACGCATAGTACGCAACGCATATTATTACAAACATATCTATAGGTACATATTATTATTATTGGCTACATTGCTATTATTATTACAAAATGCACATGCATACATACATACATACGTGCGTGCGTGCAAAAGTGAGCGTGTCTTCATCATTAACATACATATTATTATTATATGCTATATTACATGCAGTATTATTACGCATTACAGCATATTACAGCTGATATACACGCATAACATATCAGTTGCTATTCAGGATCATATACATACATCACTACGCATGTATTGCATTGGCTGCATACGCACACTACTACTGCGTTATTATTACATGCATGCATATTACATATACGCAGCCGCATCGATATTACGCATATCGATTATATGTTACATTACGCCACATATGCCATTAGCTATACGTGCGTGCAAGTGTGCGGGCGCATATGCGGGCGGGCGTTGCGTGTCCCGTCATTGTCCTAAGCCTCAAAAGTGCGTGCGTGCAAGTGCGATGCCAACATTATCTATTGTTGATTCATTAATATTGCCAACATAAAATTACATATTACGCGCAAGTGCATTGATTATTACGCATTATATCTGATATATTGTATGGCTGAACCCATACAATTATTGTGCAGCCGCACAGTATGCATGCATCTATTATTATTAATAGAGATATTACACATACACACATATTACATTATTGATTACATACATGTGCGATACATGTCACGCTGGTTTATTATTATTACGCCATTGCACATTATTATTATTGGCTGTTGGCTAATATTACATACGTAGCGCACAATATTACTACTATTACGCATACATACGGGCGGGCTTTTTGAAAAGCTCTCAACCGTCAACGCCGATACCGCAAATGTCAACGCGTCCCAATACGAAAACATCACAAACGATAGAGTTGATTAAGACGCACAGAGATTACATATTGGCGCCACACATACACATACATTATTTGCCACATACGGCGGTTAATATGTATGTACACGTACGTATGAACGTTAAAGCCTGGTATTGATATGGATATATGTATGAGTTACATACATGCATTATTGACACATTACATTGGTTATACTCATTGCTGACATATTATTATTACATTATTATTATCATGATTCATATTGATATTATTGCCTTATTACACATACATTGCATATTATTATATTATAATATTATTATTATTACAGTTACATGTAAGGCTACAGTGATTGCCATTTCATGCACGATATTATTAATCGTACACATACATATTACATCATTATTACACATACTACACGAAACAAAACGTGTGTTATTACAACGAACACACATAAATTACATATTGAAGTTAGATACATACATATTATTACATGCGTTTCACACACGGATCCATACGCATACGTACCATGCAAATGTACGTACATTTATTATACATTATTACATTATTATTTACACATACGTGATTGATATATACTGGTTATATAATACATACATATCATCTATTTGCCATTGCATAAGTTATTATTATTATTATTATTATTGTTGGCTATTAGCTATTATATTATATATTACGTGCACGCGTATTAACACATTACATATTATTACATATTGTATTAACGCATACATATCTATATATATTGTTACAACATATATCAACACATACACATTGCATACATTATTGGCCATTATCCACAACAACATACATCACTATGATGCTGTCAAGACATATACATGTGTATTATGTTACATGTACATGATATTGGCTGATATATACATGTTATATTAGTCGAAACCCCTGTGAGTTTGGTTTTGGTCTGTGTATGAATACTGTTACACCTCACCATAGCCTTCGAATGTTTCAATCTAGAAGGGTTTAGGGTAATTGAACTACGCCTTCTCCAATCTCCATAGCCTCCTAAATTGTATTTATTTACAGAATTAATCAAAAGTCGTTCGCTTCGCTCGTTCCTTATGAGTCCTGGCAGGGTAACAAATTCGAAAAATCGTGTTGCCACAAATACATGGTGCCCTTTTGCGCTTTTTTTTCTCTGTCCCCCCCTTTGTCTGTCCATTATCTTTCTTTCTTCCTCCCCAAAAGAATTTATTATTATATAACGTCCGCTTCGCTCAAAGTTCACACCCCGCCAGTCATCGGTACCGTTTTAACTTTGTCAAAATGAATCAGTAAACGTTTCCGTTCAACTTTTATTCTGTATATAGCCCTATGAAATTTGAAGTGGTGCAATTTCCAGGCCCATCAATTTGTCTTAAAACCGACGGGTCAGCCTGTCAGTCGGAATCACTGTTTTGTATAATATATATTCATTGGTCGCTTTTTGCCATATAGTCCATTTCTCTATATTTTAGGTTTACATGTTGAGTGCAAATTTGATAATTACGTATTCTATTTTGACCTGTGAAACCCTTTTAATGTTTTCAACCCGAACCAGTACACGTTTCCGTTAAAGTTTTATTCTGTATACCATCAACGGATTGAGCTTAGCAATCGGCCCATCGGGGCGCCCTCCTCTCAATATCACCCGCAGCTACTCTCACATACCACTCCGCAAAATTTGTGTTGGTTTTTTGGTTTAATTTATGTGTACTTTTTGTATCAAAATATATGTCTGATTTAGTCATTCACCTATTAGTGCTATCACACACTGTCGAGTGTCGGCTGTATCGAGAGTCGACTGTCGACTGTCGAATGATAATATCGACAGCTACATCACAGTCTCAGGCAATGACAGAGTGACAGTGATACAGTCTGACACAACACCAGCTATAACTCAGTCACACTCTTGAGTCTTGTCCCCTGGGGAGTGGGGACGGCTGGACCTGGGGTCTGTCGACTGTCAGACTGTCACACACATCATCATCATCATCATGTGTAAGGTCACTAAAAGCCATAAGGTGTACAGTAACAGAAGGAAGAATATTTATTTCAAAAATACAATGTACATATTTTCTCTTTTACTCTACTCTCTCATTCTGGCTCTCTCTACTGAGTCTACTCTCTCTCCTCAGTCTACTCTCTCTCCTCAGTCTAGAGAGAGGAGAGTAGTTAGGAGAACTAACCTCATAAAGTTATGGAGCCACTTTATATACGTTAAACCTTTAACTGTTGCTATTTGAAATATAAAAGTTATAACTTTTATTTGGGACAAAATAATATATATGATTTTAAATTTTATACTTGAAACATTGTCCTACATACAAGTTTTATAATTTGGGCCTGAAATGAATTTTGGCCAATCAGAATGTTCAACCTGAGTCTTGGTAGTTAGTATTTGGTATTTGGTACTTATAAACACGATAAAATATATACTCACTAACCTGAATATTGCACCCACTGAACTTGAGAAGGGCTAATATAGGTATAAAAGGTGTATTAAAACGTAAAAAAAACAAGAAATGTGTCATAGTACGATAATTATCAATATTTTTAAGATCCCGTAAAACCGTACTACCTTGATTGTCCTAGATCCTTGATTGTAAAATCAAAGTGCTATCCGAATTTGATGAAACGCACTTTTGTTTCGCGTTCAACTTTCAAGGCTATAAGGATTTCATTGGCTAATGGGCCTTGATCGAAAATTTAAAGGTGAAAACTTGAACCGCTTTTTATATATAAAAAAGACTCGCCCTAAATATTTACTTTTTTCAGCTGTACTATTACATAAAGTCATAAACAAATGCTGATTGTCCCTCTACTTTTACTACTAATACTAGTCTACTAGAGTAGAGTGGAGAGTAGAGAATTTCTTATCTGACTCTCAGGACTCAGGTCGCAGACTCTCGGCGCCGTTAACTTTTATTGGCCTCCCTATAGCACATAACAAGTTTTAACGGCTGTCCTGAAACAGTTTGCTGTTTCTACTTTCTATACTATAGTGCACTCAATAATATATTAGTATTCTATACTGAAGATAAATATAACCACAACAAGAGAGTTGATGCATGCAGCCATGCAGCATGACAAATAGTTTATAGAGTTGTGATAACTCTGAATTCTGAGATCTGTAACGAGGATTTGTGGCGGATTGCGGAATGGTCTTCTTCTCCTCAAGTTGCTGTTCCAAAAGAATGAAGGTTCCGATTGTTCTTTTTCTTATTTCAATCTTGTCAGTCTTCCAAGAATCCAAATTCTCCTTTGCCGATTTGCCCCCCTCCCCCGAGAGCCTGCTAAAAACGTTATCCGATATACGTATATAAATAACTTAAAAATATCGATATACGCCCAACTATCTCATATATGACTGGAATGAGTGGGTTCTTTCATGAGGTCATATCATGATCCCATTATGTCCTTAAAGTTTGGCGCCAGACATAGTCGCCAACAATGACGGTTAAATTGAGCTATATGGTCCATTTGGTTCTAAATAGGTTCATCTTGCAAGTGCAATTTTCAAGATTTCATCAACCATATATGACCTCAAAAAACGTTTTATCGTTTATAAAAATTCGTCATTTGCGTTGACCGATAAAGCTTAGTCGGCGGGGAGCCCATCCTCCCCTTTTCGCCGTTTCCAGAGAGAGTGGAAGGATCGGAATCGGAGTCCAGGCTTCGTTACGTTTAACGCTAACGTAATCTTTTCTACACGTTTTATATTAAAAATAAGTATATACTCGCATACATATACACACAGACACAGACACAGAGAGTCAGAAACGCACACATACAGTAATACCCACATAACGTATACCCGGCTGACAATCAAACACAGACACAGTATAGGCCTGGGTCCTGGGACTCTGGGAGAGACATGTCGCCAGCGGACGAAACGTCAACAGTTGAACGGTAACGCATCGGAATCTATGCGTTTTTTCACGCAACGGTATGAGATATTGAGATCAGAGTGATCGGAGTGATCGGACTGCATTTGTTTTGAAAACAATCAAAAAAAAATATCGTATACAAAATATGATATGATGCCACATTGGCGAACTCTGGAAATTGACCTCTTGATATCAAAATAAATATTTGCAATGAAAAAACCTTTTTTGGAGAAAACAAAAAAACAAAACTAAAGTACATACATAAATAAATATTTACAGTCATAGTGACTGTCATACATACATATATATACATTACATGAATACTCCTTTCATATTTTACTACGTACATTGTCATACATACATATATACATTACATGAATACTCCTTTCATATTTTACTACGTACATAACTAAATAGACATATTTACAGTTGACTTTAGACTTATTTCATCTATTTTATATACGCAACCTTTTTTTTTTCGTAGTCTTCTGAAAATTCTACATAGCCTTCCGCCCTTCGCCCTTGTTCTTGTCTAAATTTTCAGAAGGCTATATTTAAAATCATTAAAAATACTGATTTGTTGATCATTTATTTATTTATTTTAATTGTTGACTTGCTCTTATTCTACAACAATATAAAACATTGCTGCAGTTTCCACGAACGGATCACAAATACCAACACAGATTGAAATTTGAATACACTGCTAGTTTGTTCACACTGAAATATTGGCATCTTGGTAGATAGGTGAGATTTAAAATACTTCAAAACAAAAATAAACAGCCAACCCAACACTTACATCTTCGTGTGCGACGACAAACGGCGGCAATCATGTACCGAAACTCTCCAGGTTGCACACAGTCACAGGTGCAAGTAGTGAATACAGTCAAAATTGCAGGCTCTCTGGAGAAGCCGGCTACCGGGAAAAAGCGTGTTCGAAAAAGCTATGCAGAGGAAGAACGACTATTCAAATGCGAATACTGTAGTCGCAGTTATGCATTTGAACATTCTAGAAATCAACACGTACGGTCAAAGCATGTAAAGCGATCAATTAGTTTCGGCTGCTTTTCGCCACAAGCACAAATTCGAGCAAATGGTATGTGAACAATTAAAAGTATATTATAATGGGAACTTGTGTGATGCATATATACACTTGACATCATATCATGCGCTTGTAGGTATGCTCTTCTCGCGATTTCTTACCATGATTCTTTTTTTTTATCTGCTTCCTATAGAAAAGACTCAAAAGCGGTACTCGGATGGTAGCCTTAGCTTATCGGCCATCAGGCGCACACTTGGTGATATATTCAAGAAGGGCACAAATCCATACAATCGGTATAATGAAATGGAGGTCATTGCAGTCGAGAATCAATTGCAATGTAGTGTAGTGGACGATCCTGCTCATGGGTCAATTCCATCATCATCAAATAAAGGAGAATGGGTTCTAGCTACATCTGATGTGAAAGGCTCACATCTGGCGACACAGTTGGCCTATATGAATGGGATAGCCTCTACGGAACAAATCTTACATTTACCAAATACGTCAAAGACTACGACTTTGACTCATCCTGGCTCAGGCCTGTCCAAAAGTGTGCCTGAAGGTAATGTTGACATGCAGTACCACGCCTCCGCTGTTAAAAGGCCTTCACGGTTTCCCATGTCTTGGAGTCGCCCCAAACGCTCTTTGAAAGCCCCCCAGCGAACTATTGATCACGTAAGAACACACTCAGACAGTCAGACTCGTGCAAGCATCGCTGGAGCCAATTCAGGACGGGGTTCGACTCTCACGAAGAAAACGTCGGATGGCTGGGTGCATCCACAACATTATATGGAAGACTTGACTCCGGCAGCAAACCAGAAAAGTATTTACGGACACATATCTATGACCACAAGTGAATATGGCGCTAAGGATGCAGCAGGCAATCCAGAAGATGCCAATACGCGAAGTCAAAGTCGAGGTGGCCTAAGTAGTTCTTTGCCCAATGGATTCAAAATACCAGTGAAAGAACAGGAGACTTTTGAAAGTATGTCGCCCGAGATGCAACTGCAGGCCCTTTTTTAGTAGTATGGGAGATTCCTTGTCAGAAACAAGGATAGGATCCTGTCCGTTACCCGGCATAGCGATGACCAATGAAGAGGATTCACAGACGCTCGATTCTGATACTCACACGAGAAATTTAAGATCAAGTACTTGTATTGGCAGGCCTACAGAGGTCATATGGCCATATGATAGCGCAAGTTTCGATGGCTTCATGCATACCACATCTGCGTCATATCTTAACCATCAGGGTTGTACTGAGGTAAGGGAATTTGCGCAGCCGATGTCAGCACAGGCCAAGGAATTGAATATCGGCATGATATGCGAAATTATCCGGAGCTTGGAGAGTTCTTAATCCAGTAAACATCGCAAACTTAATTACATATTGACACTATGTTTACACACTCAAAGTCTTGTGATTTCAGGTATTCTGGCTCTGAAGTTGGTAGCTCTTGCGCACTTAAAAAGTTTCGGAGCCTTGGCACACAAGATCCAAACTCTTTTCCAAAGGCATGTTATAATTCCTCCAGTTGGTATTGAATAACCATTGAGAACTGAACAGGGAATCCACCTGCACATGAATTTTGCCTCAGCGCAGTGGACACCGGTTATCTACCTCTTGGTGAAGGAGGTGAAGGCGCGTTCAGAACTGACATGACCTTCAAAGACGAATATCAGTTTTCAGGAGGTTGCACAGCAATTGACTATTACCATAGATCATTAACTCATAACCGCTCGGGTAGAGAGAAAACTTTAAAACGCTCTAAATGTGTAGATGATTTTTCGGTAGGAAAAAGCTCCTGGCGGAGATGGGCGAAGTTTGAAATAAACAAGTTGTTATGGATAATTGTCTCCTTATTCTATGTAGTATGTATGGTCAGTAATTATATGATTAAGTCCTACATAAAGAGTCCGCTCAGGTAAATTCCTCACTCCTCTACGATCTACAAACTATCCATGTATTGCTACTAGAGGGAGACCAATCACTGGAGAGTCATGATGGAATACATGTATCTTATAACACAATCCTGAGCAGCTTGTACAGGAGAAGAGAACAACTCGTAGCCCTATAAGTTGTGATATGCGTTCCACAACCGAAACAATATTTGTATTTATAAATGCCCATGCACACGTGAACAAATCTGAAATTTCACGTATTTATTATATTTATATATATACGGAATATCCTCGTATTCAGCTAGGTTTTTAACATCAAATAGCAGATATCCAGACATGGACGAGCTGCTTGGTTTCAGTATAGAGTTCGGAATTGAAGATTCAGATGATTCAGATAATTGCTCGCTAGACGACAGTGCGACCGAGAAACAGGTGTGAATTGATCAGTACAGGACACTCACTTGCGCACTTTGCGTCGATTCAGATTTAGCAGAGCAATTCATACATACATGGTATAAATGTCGATATATATGATTATGTTTACGTATATGTATATACATATGCCTGTACATACGCCATATATATTTATATCCATATGTATATATATATATGTATATGTATATATTTATGTATACATATATGTTTACGTACGTGAACACGTACGTAAACATATACTACAAGTGTCTCTCTATGTTTACATATATATATATATATATATAGATATATATATATGTGTGTGTGTGTGTGTGTGTGTGTGTGTGTGTGTATGTGGGTGTGGGTGTGGGTGTGGGTGTGTGCATTTTTTATCTCTATTTGTATAAACGTAAATATATATATATGTATATGAATATGGATCTGCAAAAGTATATATTTATATGTTTATTGATGTATCTATGTATATATGTTCGTGGGTGTGTATGTATTTCTGTCTGACTATGTGTGGGTAGGTGGGTGTGTTTATGTGTAGGTTTGTTTCTACATTGTACGTATATGATTATAAATATATATATATATATATATATATATATATATATATATATATATATATATATATATGTACGTGTATATTATGTGTGTATGTATATATATATATATATATATATATATATATATATATATGATATGATGTGTGTGTGTGTGTTTTAGACATCGATTCATGCATATATATATA
>LUCW03001492.1:17500-25000 GCA_001586965.3 Sphaeroforma sirkka | reverse complement strand
TATACGTACTATCATTACTATATGTGAATAATGTAGATATATATATATATATATATATGTGTGATGATATTGTGTGTGTGTGTTGTGTGTGTGTGTTTGTGTGTGTGTGTGTGTGTATGTTTTTTAATGTATGTATGTATATATATGTGTGTGTGTGTATATATATATATATACAAATGAAAATATAAATATGAATTCTAAAATTTACATATATACAAATACATCTATATATATATTCACAATTAGAAATGTGTGTTTAGGCATGTATATGTGTATTTCTTAGCATGTTTACATTCGTATACTGTATCGTATATTGTTTGTTTTTATGGTTCAAGGTATATGTCTTTGTTCGGATTACACGGGTTTCGCTCAAGTGTACTTTGAAGTTTATATATGTTTTACAGGCCTTGTATAGAGCGATCGATGACATAGCTGTGGACTTGTACTGACGCATGTTTAGTCTATTATTCTCCCTAAATATTATTGGTTTGTTCATATATTGTCGTTACAGTGTGTATCATTCTAGTATACCTAAGGTACTATACTACCCTTCTTGGCCTGATCGTGCATAACTGCGTCAGACGAATGCCCATACAATTTTGAGTGTATGTGTACACCATATCCTCAAAATACCAACGCATTACAGTTGGTATTGAAGTCTGATTGTGAATTGATTAAGCGTATTCTGAGTCTGACAAACTAATTCACACTTCTAGGGCTTCGGGAGTGGGTTTTGTAACTATTCGTTACCACCATGGCTCCCAGAACATCAGTTGGGCAGTGATGTCGCCCTGGCACACCTCAGAGAGGAGTACGAATCGAAAGGCGTGGTCAAGCTCGAGGGGTTTAGGTATCAACTGCGGAGTTTTGTTCGCGTTATCCTTGCATCTTCATAGTTGCTAGAGCTCTGCGTTCGCTGCAATTCACGACGCTGACAAGTATGGTTGAATTAATAGTATTGGGGCCTACCTCATGTATTGTGTCTATCCCTCTATCCCCCCCTCCATCAAATGCATACATAGAATAAACCCAACAGTCATCAGAAGGATGTGTGGTGAATTGCTCGCGAGAAATGAAGACAACTCAGCCTATGTCTACCCTTCTGTGATGTCCTATGAGAGAATTCAGTCCGTGCGAGAGGTACAACTGTACACTAACGAAAAATGGCCTCAACAGTACAAATCTTACATATCTGGCACCACGGGTTCACATATATATTGCTACCTGCACCCGAATGCTTATCTCTTGCGGCTGGGCAGTATTGTATGCTTGGCCACACTCTCATACATATGTTCTGTCATCCAAACACCATGCATCGTTCCATCTGGCAACTGCATAGAAATCATGGTATGTCATTCGGCGCTAATAGGATAACCACTCATATCTATCGCTATACTGTCACAAGCTTTCTCGTGCTTTTTCTGATTTATATTTTTGAATACAAACTGGTTCTGGTACATCGTAGGTTACACGGCTAGAAAACTTCGTTGGCACCCACCCAAAGTGGAAGGAACTGTGCCTGGATATACTGGAAGCAGCTGTGTCGGATGTATGTGGCTATAAGTCGCAGCATAATTGGTGTCTTTACAAAGAGAAACTGAATATAAAACCACCGGGGGGCATGGGCTTCGCGCCGCACCTGGACGCACCCTCTCTACAGGTCACAGGTGTGTGCTAATGTTTCCTGCCTCGTATCTATGCACAGGAAATAGTGGCGTGAGTTGATTTCATTGCAGTTAAATTGATACGACGTGTTCTAAGTTGATCTCCGCGAATGTAGTCGAATACGCCTACTACAATGTGTGCATCATGGTTGTATATATCAATTTAACTTCAGGCTGTATGAATGAACCTGCTACACGCTGCATGTGCTAGAACCAATGTGCATTGCCCGTATGTATCTTGAATGGAAACATCTTCTGCATAATCAAGTGCCTATGGTGTATATACAGGCCTTGCAAAGGAGTTCGTCACGGTGATGGTTGCAATCGACGATATGACAGTTAGGAATGGATGTCTCCGTGTTGTGAGGAAAAGCTGGAATGCGACTAATATGCTCGAATGTATACAAGCCAGTGCTGGTGACGATCCCGACAGGTACGACGTTTGTCAGTTAGATTTGAACCGTAACTATGCAACACTCAAAGGTGTTAGTTGCCTGCCCGATTGGCCGTATAAGAATGAGCTAGCTATACTATGGTAAGAGTTTGAATTGGAGTTTTATATATATATATATATATTGGTTTTGAATACCCTTATTAGAGGCGGACGAGCCGGGGCCATACCGCTGACTGTAGCGGATTCGCTGGTCTTTGAGGATGTGCTTTGTTCATCTGGCGAGGTGTATCTGTTCAATGGATATGTACCGCACAGGAGTGGGATGAACACGAGCACGCTGTCGAGGCGTGCTGTGTTTCTGACCTATAACTGTGAGACTGAAGGTATTCTAAGAGATGAATATTATGCAAGCATGAAGAGAATGAGGGATACGTTCAAGGAACAAAGTGCTCTCAAGAAATCGGATGATTTGGCAGAGCTGAATGCACTTAACTCGATACCCGGCGTCGCAAGGTAGCGGTTCATCAATTTTCGATGTTGACATTTAGTTTAGGTTTAGATTGGCCGAGTTTTGGTACGCTCCGAGCAATTGATTGGTATATCTACCCTTTGATAAATTGTTCTTGATTTCAACTACTTAAGACACCGAAGGAAAGAGGTCAAGTTTCAAGATTAAGGAATACCTGTGAAATGTTGAGAATGACTCTACCGGCAACAAAAGTGAAGACGCAATATAAATTATGTTCCTGTAGCGTGGATGCAGGCTATCAAGTCTCGTCCACGCATCGTTTGGGTCACGAAGGGACTATCGGAAGTCTCATTGCTAGGGATTGCACGTTTGTTAAATATGTGTCCGATTGTATCCACGTTGGTCTTAATAGTTGGAGGAGGTCGTCAATATTATGCACACATATTAAAGTTCAAAGAGATGAAGAGTGCTCGAATAGAGGTCGGGAAACCGATGGGTTGCAGCTGTCGAGTTCCTGATGATTGTATCATACTGCCTTGTAGAAGATTATGCATCTTATGAGATCACGTATGCAATGTAATTATCTCATATAGGTGATCTCTCAATAAACTGCCTACAGAACGAGCTTTCAGCCGTTCACTCTCTGGAGAGCGGGTATCCATGTACACTTCCTGGCACCATGTATAGTTGTAAATATGGTGCAAATATCCTTAGTGTAAATATCTGGCTTGTAATTTGAAACGTTTCAGGCGATCGGAGATGCTTTACCCACGGCAGATGGGAGTGCACAACATGCTCGTTAGGTCGACTACCAACATTATTTGAACTATTGTAGCCTGTCAAAAACTGTCTATTTAACCTAATACCACGAAAAGGATAGAAGACGATATTTATCTACGCATCGCCACAATCAGTGATTCGATAGCAATGTCTGACAGAGGAGTGATGAAGAACGTTGCTCACAGGCTTTGACAGCAGCGCAAGCCGCAAGACCGGTATTAACTATTTACTGACAGACTTCTACCATCTACAGACTACATACTACTTTAGTGAGTCTACACGCTAGACCACAGAGCGCAGACTTCTTTGTGATGACAGTCTTGACTGTTTTTTTATTCCCGACCGAGGGCTGAGGCCGAGGCCCCGAGAGAGTCTGAGAGGGGAAGCTGTGAAACCGCGAGAGCCTCACTCATTTTGGTTGGTTGTTGGATTTTTAAAACATTCCCACTACAAATGTTCTAAATTTGGAAAAAGAAATGTAAATTTTCGAGTGTTCGATGGTCTTCTATCGCAGAATATAAAGAGCACTCTCTGCATTATACATAGTCGGTACTCATCAGAGCTCTCATTTATATGTACAACAAAATAGATCACTCGGGTTGATCATGAATAAAACAGCCTGTTTTGATTGAGCAAGTAAAGTGAAGACGTAGAGTCGTAGAGTGTAGACTGTAGACTGTACAATTGCAGATAACTCGACATTCTTCATTCCTGAATATATATAGAGTAATATTTATTATTGCAAAAACTGCGCTTTCTACTGAATGCTCTCAGTTGGTATACGACAACGAACAACGAAAAAAATGTCGCGGCAACATTTCACATGAATAGCACTTTTTTTTTTTTAAACATGTCGTTTTATTTTGACATTCGCCGACACAGTCCTCTAAAAGTCCACGGACCCTTCGACAGTAAATCTAATATCGCATAGCCTTCAATTGAAACAAAGACTATTTGCAAAAAGTATAAAAAAACACTGTGTGATTTTACTTTTTTTTCTTCTTCAAAATACTATTTATTATAAATCAAACCCATCTATATTTTTAAAATAAATAAAGTGTTCTATATGTATGAATCTGAGAATCTCTTGTGCTACGTTTCTGTTTTGTTTTAAATAAGAAAACAGAATACAAACCAAAAGCAAATATTTATGTATGTAGATCTCTCAAAATTGAAAGTATACGTTTGCTATGAATAGATCTCATTTTTGGTGTTGTTTTTTTAAAAGCCAACGAGGACTCTGACCGAAGAAAATTTTTGTTTGTACCAGAACTGGTACAAAGAAAAAAATCAAAATGAAGTTTATTAGTTAGCTTACAAATCAAAAGTTAGGACTGCATGAAATATTTAGTTTTTTTTAAGGAATACATTTTATTTTTGGATCCACAAGGTAAATTATCAGGATGGAAACTGTCAAAACAGATCCAAAACCAGACTTGCACTTCACAAAAGTCAAAAGTTTACACTTTACGTTTTTTTTTTTAAAGACAGAGTCAGACTCCAGTTCAGTCAGAAAGTCACTACTTTTTTTTTTAAATAATGTAAAATAGTAGTCGTACTGTACCCGTACATACTAAATAGAACTATAGAGTCGATAGTAGTGGTAAATAGTGCTCTCTACTCTCTATCTCTCTAGAGAGAGTAGAGAGAGAGATAGAGATAGAGAGGTATGTACAGTAAATATGGGTTTTTTCTATTTTACTCTATTGTGCCGAGTCTCGCTATCTTTTTTAACAAATCTTGATGTTGTGTGTGGACTGTGGACTATGGCCCTCTGGGAGCGGGGACCTGGGTCCCCCTCTAGGTCACTGGCCTGCCATACTTACCCTGGGCCTGGGCCCCAGGGCCCTCATCTTCTTCCAAAAACTCTAGTTGTAAAGCCAAGAGCCAAGGACCAGCACGGCGATAGGGCGTCCAAACTCCACAGGGTCCAGTCCCACATCATGTTGGTGCGTGTCTGACTGTCAGCCAATATATTGTTGCATTGAGAGTAAGACGTGAGGTAACTGTTTTTCGGAATTTCACTGGTGAGTGGTGACTGGTAAATAACAGGTAAGTGTTGTGAACTACTACTAGAGTGAGGTCGGGGGTGAACTGGTGCCTCTGGTGTGACCTTGTGAGTAGAGAGAACTGAGTGGGCAGTAGTTTAGTGATTAGTGGCTACTGACTAGTGGTGAGTGGTGAGTTGGTGACTGGTGAGCGGTAATTGGTGAGTGGCGACTGGCGAGGTAGGGAAGACCGTGACAGTCTGACAAGTGACAACTGGTGGGAGTCCGAGAATTGAAATGTGCAGGCCTGCAGGGAAACTGTTTGGACTGTGAACTTCTTGTGAAGTGTGAATATGACTGATATGTGAGTGATGACTGATGAGACTTGTGAGAGTTGAGACAGTGATTAGAGTGATAGAGTCCGGTCCAGCGACGAGCAAGAGATTCTGTGATACTGTAGGCTCCCCTATAGGCTATTTCCCTCAGAGGCTTTACTCAGAGTCAAAAAGCAGACTATTAAATAAATGCAAACTGCAGAGTGCAGGCTTCAGACTGTAGACTGTAGAGTGACTACTAAAGTCACAGCACACAAGAGTGTACAGTCTGTACACTGTACACTGCAGAGTGCAGAGTGCAGAGTGCAGGTCAGGACTCAGGACTCAGGACTCAGGACTCAGATATATATAAAATACCTTTGTTGAAACTATTTTGTCGTTTCAACATCATACCTATCAAACTAAGTGTATTTATTAATTTTACTCATAACCTAGTGAATATATAACATTTTACTATGTATTTTTTTTTTTAACATTTCTCATCGCAATCAGTCGCGCAGCTCCTCAGCTGCAGCCCCCAGGCCGCCTGCAGCTGACTGCGCACAGGATATTTTGTTTTTCCACTTTGCAAATGTAGGCTTTATAGGCGTGCTTATGAACATATATGGATCTTTACACATACTGTCCGACACCGCGACATTACACTATATTCACTAATCATGTACAGCCTGGACTCGTATAGCAAACTACAATCGTGAAACATTGTACTACAAAAACTGCCTTTATCTATCAATCTATCATCTTTTTGTCAAAGCATACTTATGTGAAAAACTGAACTTGCCGACGATCTATGTTGTGAACCACTACCGTTGGAAAGATATTCCTTTTGCGTAGTAAATTTCTATTCATTCGGGCGAAAGCATTGTAATCCCGTAGCAAATATAAACCGTCGTTCTTGCGATGTATCAGCGCACGGTGTTCAGTTGCAGCGATGACTTGTATCCTGCAGAGGGTAGAAGTATTTTAATATGTAAACAAATGAACAACTCTGGCAAACATAGAGAACAGCTCAAACGGTTATGTGAGAATAGGCCGGCATCTCCCATGCTGGTCCCTTCAACTAAGAGCGTATGCGAACCCATCGAAGGCTGTAAACGAACCTTTGGTTCGCTCCTGAGGAGTGGATTGGGATTACGTAAAAAAGCGGCACTGAAAAACTTTCATATTTCTGTTGACCTGGATACTGCGTCTAGCACATCAGAGAATAGTATATGTATACAAGAAGATAAGTTATTGGATCGGCCGAGATCAGTCGTTCAGGGAATAGCACTGAAGAACGCGCGAAAATCTGTCACATTTGCACATACGGATACATATCTAATGATGCACTCATCACAGGAATATGACAGAAAATCGACCTTTAAATCTTCAGTTAGAAACCAGTCAGAGGCAAATGCAGTTTACGTAGAATTAATGACGTTCAAAATGTTGGAGATGCCAGTACACAATGATTCTTTGGAGAATACGGCACGGCACTTAGGGACGCCAGGAAGTGCCGAGGAGCTATGGAAATGCTGGGTGTTGAAGAAGATACTATCACCACCTGTACACTACAAGTACTAAGTACCAACACTACAATTATTAAATATTAGAAGATTAGCGCAATACACGTCCGCATCTTAAAGTGACTTCAGGCGTTGAAAAATCTTATGATAGCATTTTGCCATGTTGCACAACTTATTTTTATTTGATTTGATTCGATCAATGAGCTCACCCATATTTATCTCGCACCAAGACAGGGTTTCTGACACGTTTTCCTTCCCTTGCCTGCGTCGTGTTACTAAGTATGTCACTCTCCGAATCCATATGTATTGTGTTTTTAGTGTATCCCGCACATTGATGATTTCACAGCCGGGAATTTTATGTGTTG
>LUCW03001492.1:0-12500 GCA_001586965.3 Sphaeroforma sirkka | reverse complement strand
CCATTGTAGCCTGCTTGTATAGTGCATATAGTCTTAATTGGTCCTTTGTACAAACTCCTTTTAGTGACGAGGCGCATTTCGCAGCCATATCAAACCTCACACCGGTTTCAATACCACCATCATTCCGTTTGTCACCAGATTGTTGCCGTGGAAATCCGTCATCCTTCCTCGTGCCCCGTATAAGGGTTTTACTATATGCATATCGGGGGCCAAGATACCCTAGCCTGTTAAGAAGCCACCACATCGAGGTGTTTGTTTGTGCAAATGTACAAATATAAAACACACGTCAAACGGTTAAAGTAAGTATATGTTTTAGATATATATATAGTCAAATACCATAGCCTTCGAATTATATGGTTTGGCGACAAGGATTTCGGGTTTTTTTAGATACGGCCATAGCGGCATAGCCTTCTGTATTTTAGAAGGCTCTATGATACCATATTGATACGGGGTTATAAAATACTCCGTATGTAGTCTCAGGCCTACAGCCATACGGGATGATACGGCCTACGCCCTACGGTTACCCGGGGTCCGGGACTTTGGAGTTGGGAGTCTGCACTCTGCCACTCAGACTGCCAGTCTGTGTCAAATATTTTTGATTTTCTCAATTCTCACCCGCGTTTCCTTTTCGTACTCGCTCTCTTATCTCTCTGTGTGAACTGTGAACTGTGAACTGTCAAGTCTCTTTCTCTTTCGCGGTCACTCCTCTCTCATCAGACTCACGACACACAAGACGACGAGAAGAGAAGACTAAAAGCGTCCCTTTCTCTCTCTGCCCGCTTGTGCTTCCGGGCCCTGCTGGGCCCGCTGGGGTCCAAAACAACTTTTGAAAATTAAAAATATGTCCTGTCCCGACTCCCGAATCCTGACTGTCCGTGTTTTAAGATTTTAAATAAATTTTTAGAAATAAATATTTGTATTAGAACTGGCTCTTTTTTTCAATGGCTGTCTGAGTGGCTGTACATATGCATTTTTTTTGTTTTTTTTTTCAACAAAATACCTGTATACATTTATATCTTCTTTTTTTTTTCCTCGAGCCATACCATATGTTCATACATTGTAACATACATACTTGTCATTTTTGAGATAAATAATATTATCCCTATCATGCTGCTTTTTCTATTCTTATATACAACAATAGACCTTAAAAAAATATCGAACTGTCAGACGATTTTGAAATTTTTGGGGCACACAAAAAATAATTCACGTGCAGACAAACACACACTTTATCAGTGATTAGCTGTGTTTGGTGAGAAAGTATGGGTTTGTGTGCGGCTGTATACTGTAGTGACTATGCCTCATCTCACAAACCAACATAAGCCTGCACCCACAGGCGACCATGCCCGCTTAAAAGTCTAGATGAAGCGGCTTGGTCGCTTAGGAAATGGTGTTCAAAGTGAGAGTTTCGCGGGTATGGATCTATCAATATGTGAAAAACACATACGTCCCAAGTATTTGAAACCGCAGGGTAAGAAACAGACATCATTAACACACGATGTAGTACCATTGACTGTAGATGAATGGAATGCGCTAGCGGCAGCTGAAAACTTGATGAAGCTCAAGAATGCAGAGCAGATAATGCTAGAACCCTGATCGTTCACGACGAGATTTAAGAGGAGAATAATCCGTTACCAAGGCACTCGAAGCGACTCAAACACAACGAACCACTGAAGCCTACTGTTACAAAAATTAGAAGTATTATTAGTCAGGCAGCCCGTCATGGGTTAGAAGAGAGGATTGAATAACTCAAAAGAATAGTATAAACCAATACTGCAGCATTGAACAAAGTCAATCAGTTGATATCTTGTGTTTTGCTGTGAAGTACATTTACTTCGCAAGGAAAAACAAGCCGTGGAGCGTGCCTAAAAAGAAGTAAGCAAGACTGCACAGGCTGTAGAAAAGTCACAAATGTGTAGTTGAACTACAAGATCAAGTTGTGGGTTTGAAGAAGAAGAGCTTTCGTGGATATTGTACATGGCGTATACAAATAGTTATGCCCAGGAAGCCAAACCCTTTCGTTTTACGTTTCACGATACAACAGTACTTTTATGGTTTGCTAGAGTAAAGAAAGGTTTGAATACAGAAACTCTGCAGTAACCCTACTTTTATGGTTTGCTAGAGTAAAGTAGGGTTTAGATAAAGAAACTCTGCAGTATTTATTCAAACTGGGGTGTAGGCAGATGTGGACAAAGTACTAAGGACGGACATTCAGGACCGGACCAAAGAGCCCGACCTAAAAGTGGAATTTCAGGACCAGATCAGAAGACCGGGCCGGAATATAATATTCTAGGACCGGACTCAGAGGGACCAGACCTGATATTGAGACAGAGGAGCTTATTATGAGAGTTTGATGACCCGTACGGTGTCATCATATTTAGTATCTAGGAGACGACAGCCATAGAGATGATCCATACAGTGTCATCGTATTTTAGTAACCAGGAGACGAAAACCATAGATACGGGTATTTTCATAATCACCCATTGTTAGAAAAATCTCGTTCCATATAGGAACGTGATGATGAATACAGCAGACGCGCCGATCATAACGGCATCTCTGTCTGAGTTCACTCTTTTTATATATACTCAAACATCGCTAATGATGCAAATTATGCTTTTCTATACTTCTTTAGATAAAAGCTCTTTGACCCGATGAATCTACTCAAGCTACAGAAGTTGTCAATCCTATGCGTAGGCCATGCTTCATCTTTGAAGGTTATCCCACAACAGCACTTGTGGTAGATTGTACTGGAATTTTTATTGAAACTACATTCAATCCCGATCTACAGCGAGCTACATGGTCAGTATACAAACATCACAACACTTTAAAATTGATGTTAGATATGTCGGGGGCAGGGCACTCTTTCTAATTATCACCTTTATTTGGAGGAAAAAATAGTGATCACGTAGCTGCCCATGTAGAAATACGGCCTCCGGTCAGTCTAAAATATCAAGATCAATTGAGATAATACATTGGTTTTTATTTGTATTTTAAATAATTTAGTACAAGCTCTTTTTCCAATATTTCCAAAGTATTCTAAATTCACTTTGATGGCTCCAATAGCCTGAGTATTTGGTATGACTCATCTACTTGGACCTATTTGAGACATTAGTAGATGTAGGATATTATAAACTAAATTTTATAATCTCCGAACTACTACTTATAGATTTTGGTCCTCCCGCCAATCTCCAAAATCCAATAAGTCTTTTTCTTTTTTTAACTTTTCTTCAGATGGAACTTTATTTATATCAGCTAATGTATTAACGTGACTTACGTTATTATGTCTATTTACAAATTAGGCAAGTGGTCATGAACATTTAGTACTTCTAGTGAAAATTATTCAATAAAGAACAGCTAGAGGTACGCCCTGTGTGATCGAGGATATTTAGGCTCTTAACAAGAGGCAGTCCCGATCATTCTTACACAAGCTGCCACTGCTAAATCCGAACTGACTAAATTGTATTTTAGTTTAATATACTTTGAAACAAAGTAATTTCCATCGAAATTTACATATTTTTCAGTTATTTAGTAGTTACAGTAGTGTACTGCTTCTAGACTGTCTGACATCGATTTACTATCCAGCAAATACTATGGCTAAGGGTACTTCTAAAGGCAAGGGAGCCGCTAGCTCTAAGCCTGCTAAGCCTGCCGATGTTCCTGAGGTCCCTGTGGAAACACCTAGCCTGTCTGGAGGTGAGCCTGCCGAGGATACTGTTGGGGAAGCAAATTCTGAGGTTGGTACAGAGGATTATTCTGAGGATGACTCGTAGGATCCTAAAGCCTTGGAAGAAGAGGTATCTACTACCGCGGAAAGGCTCGCCAGCGTCCGTGTATCATCTAAGAGTGAAGCTCAGGACCCCAGCTTGTCCCCTGACCACGTACCGTCAAATATTGGGGATAAACGTCGAAAGGCTGGAAACTTCGTGGATACGAATGTCGGGGGCATTATAACTCCACATCTAAAGGACACTCCAGCACAAATCCGGCGTGAAAAGGAAGTATTGGACCTGTCCAAAAATTTCGGTTTCGCCATCGATGGAGAAGCCATTCCATTCAGCTCAAATCTTGGGGCCGAAGCTGAGGACGTCATAACTCAACAACGAGTGGTTGGATCCTCTCAATCTCGACGCCAATTGAACCGCACTGAAGCGCTCTTGAAGGAGCTAGCGGCAGCAGCAGTTGTGGACCCCTCTATCGTGTCCCACTTGGCTGATATTCTTCCCATACCGAAGAAGAAGAAAAATCGGGCCGGGTTTCGAACCCGAGACCTACTGGTTTACCAGCCAGTATGTTTACCACTAAGCCAGTTACCACTGGCGAGAGAGAAAATATTTCAAAATTTAATCTCTATAGCTCTGATGCTACCATTGACCATCCTCTTGACATACCTAACCCTGTCAGAGGATATGATCGTATGGAACTCGATGAGGCTTACCATCCTCGTGATATCGACCCTCATTTGCCAACTAACCCTGGTAATCACGATTTTGGCAATCGCTACACCAGTACCTTGTTAGAGAGTTCCCGCTCTAATCCTGAGGATGAGGAAGTGAGAACCAGACATACTCGTCTCAGGCTATTACGCTCTGGTATGCAAGTCCTTGAGGACCGTCTATTGAATGACTCTGACCTTGACGATAGGAAAGCGGATAACATTCGCTATCTAATCGATAACAAGAGAAAGAAAATAGACGCCATCTTGGCACTAGCAGCCCGTAGCACTGAGCATGAGCCTCGTGAACGCTTAGAACCAAGCTATATAAAGCAGCTAGGTAACGCGCAGGCTGAGGTCGATTTCTCTACTAATGAGAGTACACTGGAGACACTGAAAGCCTTCGACCAACTTAAGAAGTCTGCCAGCCTTAAGGATAAGCAGATGATGAATGCCTTTATTCATTTCTGTGAGTCAGGTGAATGGCGAACTATCTTGAAGGCCCATGAGCCCAACTGGAAAGCCCTACCCTGGCACCAGTTGCGTGATAATATACTTAACACCTTTTTTTTGAAGATGCACGTGACCGTGAACTTCTAGAGTCTCGCAAGTTCTTTGCAAACGATATCACTATTCGAGGTGCTCTAGCTCATATGACACATATGAATACTCGGATGGGTGGTCGTACCTATACTGGCGAATATTTATTAATTTGTCAGATGATGGAGACTCTGGGAGCTAACCTCTTTAAGAAAGTCAATGATGACATCATCGCCTATGGTGATTTGCGATCTATGCCTTGGTCTGTCTTTGAGAAGATAGTACACAAGCATACCAATTCCTCTACTAGAGTACTTAGTACCACGAGCTACACCCAGCCCACTAAGCGAAACGCAGTAGAGACTAATACTGCGCGTAGTACTAAGAAACCTCGCACTACTACTGGAGGGGGTACTGGCTCTACTTCTACCGAACCGAAAGGTGATAAGAAGGTGAGAGCGCCTTGCAAGAAGTGTGGTTACAACCTCACAAAACGTAATGGCAAGTGGAATGGTAGACACGACCCTGTTAAGTGTGCACCAGGCAAGCCAGATTTTGGACACTATATGAAAGAGTGTGCTACTTGCAAGGGTACTAACGGTTGGCACAAAGAGGATTGCAAGGACTTACCGGACGTCCAAGTTAAGCACTGACAGTACCATATGTGCGCACTAGAGCAAGATTATGAGAAAATGTTCAATAAAATCTATACCAAAGGAGATGAACGTATCTTTCAAACAGTTTTCGTAAATGGAGAAAAAAGTTATGGCACTATTTGATCCAGGGCTGAAGTCTCTACTATCTCATGCCGAGTAGCCTACGCTACAGATATGGCTGTCCATAACGAAACAACTCATTTAATCTTGGGAAATGGCAAAGTTACTACTTGCGAACAAGCCATTGACTATGCACACATAATGCTGTCAGATAGAAGAGAAGTAAAGACTCACCTAATCGTTACTGACATGTCTCAGAAATACGATTTAATTATAGGTATGACTGATCTTCTCAGTTTAGATATAACACTCACTGGTCTGCCTAATGGGCTAGACCCGAATAAAGATCAGTCAGATGATAATATGTTAAAGATACCTAAACCTCCGGAAGGTGAAGCAAAGGATATGATTCCGCACTTCACCGATATAATTATGGACTTAATTATACAAAACAGGAAAATTGCAATAACTGACTGGTGTATGTTTAAGTTCTCTAATGGGTACGTTAGACTTGACTTAACAAACGTCGACTTCTCTAAGTTAAAGTGTCCTTCACATAACTACGTGAGTTGGAGACACAAAGACGTTGTCAAAACCCAAATCGAAGATTGGTTAAAACAGGGTCTAATTGAAATCAATTATGATGCAACCCCAGTTAACTTAGCTCTCTTAGCGGTCGATCAATATAAATCTGATGGAACGTTTAGTAAAACAAGAGTAGTACTAGACCTGTCGCCAATCAACAAACTAATTCCGCAACATAGTTTTCCCTTACCTAAGATAAGCGAGATACTACGCAAAATGGAGGGTGCGACTATCTTTTCCAAGATAGACTTAAAAGCTGCATTCCATCAACTACAGATATAAGAGCCTCATAGGAAATACTTTTCCTTTACTTGGCAAGGTAAGAAGTACCAGTTTAAAGGTGCAACTGAAAGCTTACACATGTTACCTTCTTTCTTCCAACAAGTTATGATGGAACTATTTGCGGACCTGTCGTATAACTCTGTGTGTGGGTTTGTTAACTTCTTCTCGGATTCGGTACCGCTTCTTTCTCATTACTTAAAGCCTTTCAGTCACCTACGGCTGCACAAAGGACCTTTGGGAAAGCTTTGGACTAAAGAATGTGATGATGCATTTAAACTAGTCAAAAGTAAAGTAATGGACGCACCCATCATGCAGTACCCTGTGGATGGTGTCCCATTCCAAGTAGCAACCGACGCTTCAGATCGAGCGGTAGGTGGAGTGCTTTACCAAACGATAAATGGTAAACCGCGCTACATACAATTCTTTAGCAAGAGTTATAATAAGAGTCAACGGAATTACCCTACCGTTAAACAAGAGCTCCTTGCTATAGTTACTGCGCTAAGACAGTTTAAAGACTACCTTTAGTCCAAAGCTTTCCCAAAGGTCCTTTGTGCAGCCGTAGGTGACTGAAAGGCTTTAAGTAATGAGAAAGAAGCGGTACCGAATCCGAGAAGAAGTTAACAAACCCACACACAGAGTTATACGACAGGTCCGCAAATAGTTCCATCATAACTTGTTGGAAGAAAGAAGGTAACATGTGTAAGCTTTCAGTTGCACCTTTAAACTGGTACTTCTTACCTTGCCAAGTAAAGGAAAAGTATTTCCTATGAGGCTCTTATATCTGTAGTTGATGGAATGCAGCTTTTAAGTCTATCTTGGAAAAGATAGTCGCACCTCCATTTTGCGTAGTATCTCGCTTATCTTAGGTAAGGGAAAACTATGTTGCGGAATTAGTTTGTTGATTGGCGACAGGTCTAGTACTACTCTTGTTTTTTTACTAAACGTTCCATCAGATTTATATTGATCGACCGCTAAGAGAGCTAAGTTAACCGGGGTTGCATCATAATTGATTTCAATTAGACCCTGTTTTAACCAATCTTCGATTTGGGTTTTGACAACGTCTTTGTGTCTCCAACTCACGTAGTTATGTGAAGGACACTTTAACTTAGAGAAGTCGACGTTTGTTAAGTCAAGTCTAACGTACTGTAAACTTCGATGGAAATTACTAGGTTTCAAACTATATTAAACTAAAAATACAATTTAGTCAGTTAGGATTTAGCAGTGGCAGCTTGTGTAAGAATGATCGGGACTGCCTCTTGTTAAGAGCCTAAATATCCTCGATCACACAGGGCGTACCTCTAGCTGTTCTTTATTGAATAATTTTCACTAGAAGTACTAAGTGTTCATGACCACTTGCCTAATTTGTAAATAATAGACATAATAACGTAAGTCACGTTAATACATTAGCTGATATAAATAAAGTTCCATCTGAAGAAAAGTTAAAAAAAAAGAAAAGACTTATTGGATTTTGGAGATTGGCGGAGGACCAAAATCTATAAGTAGTAGTTCGAGAGTATAAAATTTAGTTTATAATATCCTACATCTACTAATGTCTCAAATAGGTCCAAGTAGATGAGTCATACCAAATACTCAGGCTATTGGAGCCATCAAAGTGAATTTAGAACACTTTGGAAATATTGGAAAAAAGAGCTTGTACTAAATTATTTAAAATACAAATAAAAAAACCAATGTATTATCTCAATCGATCTTGATATTTTAGACTGACCGGAGGCCGTATTTCTACATAGCCCCCAGTAGCTTTTAGAACTACGAACGTACGTTAAGATACGATCTAGTTGGTAAAGCGAAAACCAAAGTAAAACGGTTTCGGTCATGACTTATCGAGTAAGTATGTGCCTATATGTACGAGTTCAAGACTCATGTTGTACTCTATGTCGTTTAGTATTTGGTAAGGTAATAGCCAAAGGCTGTTCTTCATTAGTAAGTAAGTTTGAACAATTTTCTGCACTGTTGGTAAGCAGATCAGAAAGTTTAGTCACGTAGGAAGTAGGTGGCAAATAGGGAATTTCAGATCCGTCAGGGTTTGTAGTCACCTGAGGAAACCCTTTTCGTTTATCTCGTGTGTTCTTATGTAAACGCTTATTCCATTTCTTATTAAAGATACGAAGAAAGTCGCGAGATTCACGAAATGCATCGGAGGTTAGCCAAGCTACTGTCCCATCCATGAAACGGGTCTTGTAGTAAGTGTAACCGTCTTCGTCTTCGGATGTTTTATCAATTATATCTTTGACTTGTGACTCCATAACTGGTATATCAGAATCAAATGAGCGAGCGAATGAGAGTTCGGAGGTAGGGATACGGTGAGTGCCTAGATTGGTTGCGCTAGTACCATCAATGTTGTTCACTTCGTAAGTATCACTCTTCTCATCATGGTAGGAAATAACAAAAGGTCCTATCGTCTTAGAAGAGAGTTCGGTAACGTTGGCGTTTCGATTTATAATGTTAACGTAATCGCCGACTTTGAACTGAACAATGTTCTTAGTGTTATTCCATCGGTCATACGCTTTAAGTAGGACACGATTCTTGTGCTCGAGTAAACAGAGGTAAACAACGTTCTGCATATGCTCGATCTTTTGTAGCCACGGGGTAGCGTGTTTCTCGGGCGCAGTTTTATCAAACGTTGCTTGTAATTCACTATAGCGGCCAAAGAAATAGTGAAACGGGAGTGTTCCAGTTTGAGGATTCATGCAGTTATTCATTTGAGTCTGAACCCATTTCAAATGATAAGGCCACATATCCTCAACGTCGTCTAGTGCGGTACGCAAGAGTTTCTTAAGTTCTCTATGACGTGTCTCATTTGCACCCTGCGTTTGAGGTTTGTAAGGAACACCACGCCTATGGGTCATGCCTGATACGAGTATAAGTGCCTCCATTACGTCGGTACAAAACTCACTACCGTTATCAGAACATAGTACTCGGGGGAAACCGAAGTCATTAAAGACGTGATAGCATAATTCTGCCATTGTTTGTGGACGTTTGTTTGGTATTGCATAAAGCAAGTTATAGCCCGAAGCCACACATAAGAAATGACAGATATATACATCGCCAGTATGCTTGATCGCGGAGTTTAACCAAATCGACTATGACTCGGCGCATCGGTTGGTCTTCTGTCACACTTTTAGGGGTGCCCAACCGTATCGCTTGATCTGGTTCTTTTCACAATCATTACAGCGTCGGTATACTTCACGTATGGTTTCTTTCAGCGCCGGGTGATCAAGCCCTGCACGAATAGCCATTTTATAAGTATGCTCATATGCTCGATGCGTTAAATTATGTATAATTTTAACTCTACTTTCGAGCTCCTCTAAGTCAGTCAGATTCTGCGTAACGCTGGCTGGATGAACCATAGTCCTGTTGGAAAGGGCAACCTCAGTATCAGGAGGGGTAGAGTCCTGAGATACATAATTGACAACATTGGATTGTTGAAGTATCTTCTTCAGTTGTTTCGCAACTCCTGGCTGTTCTTTAAGCAGCGCTTTAAGTAGTTGAGTGCGAGCTTCAGGTTCTCTTAGAGTTTTGAGTCTTTGATCCATGGCCTTAGCTAGTTCCATGTTTTTTACGATCTAATGCCGTTTCAATCGGCATTACCTCGACTGCAATCTTGTTGGGTGCATGTGTTGTACGAGTCTTGAGCTTTTGTTCAAACTCTTTAGACTCCTCTAGTTTAGCTAAGAATTCGGTTGAGGGTTTCCACTTAGTGGTACCTGCAGGACCGATGCGACAAACAATGGTGTGTTTCAAGGCGTCTTCTTAATAGAATAGATCCCTGATACAAGAACGTGTCGGTTTCACGGTCGACATAAATAGGTTCGTCTTGAATCATATTAATTAAATCACGTATCCATGGGTCGGAGTTACGTAAGGGACAACACAGCGTAATGGTAGATTTAGTAATATTAACATAATTTAACAACTGTGCGATAAGTTGACAAGGTGGGTTAGCCCACGCATTATGCTTTGATAAGTCAAGCTGAAATGCATCACCTTTAGGATGAGTCAACGACCTATATTCAGAAACCTGTTTGTTATGTTCTGCGGCGAACATATCAACAGTAAATGAACCCCATCGTGATTGAGCGAGGTTAAACCATTTCTTATTTAGCATCCAATCGGTTGCTAATAACTCTTTTGACTGTTTTCTGGTAGTCGGGCACAAGTCGAGAGAGCATGTCAGGAAGATGGTTATGTATTCCTGGAATGTGTGTATATTAAAAGCGAACTTGGCAATAATGTCATGCCAGCGGCTCACCAACTGTGAATCAGGGTTCATATCTTTTAAGTATGTTAAAGACTTTGATCACAGGCGACAGTAAAGTAACTTCCATAAAGGTAGTCTTTAAACTGTCTTAGCGCAGTAACTATAGCAAGGAGCTCTTGTTTAACGGTAGGGTAATTCCGTTGACTCTTATTATAACTCTTGCTAAAGAATTGTATGTAGCGCGGTTTACCATTTATCGTTTGGTAAAGCACTCCACCTACCGCTCGATCTGAAGCGTCGGTTGCTACTTGAATGGGACACCATCCACAGGGTACTGCATGATGGGTGCGTCCATTACTTTACTTTTTGACTAGTTTAAATGCATCATCACATTCTTTAGTCCAAAGCTTTCCCAAAGGTCCTTTGTGCAGCCGTAGGTGACTGAAAGGCTTTAAGTAATGAGAAAGATGCGGTACCGAATCCGAGAAGAAGTTAACAAACCCACACACAGAGTTCACATCTCTTCCAGTAATTGGTGTTGATAAATCCAACAGAAACTGTTTCTTGCCAGGATCAATTTCTACCCCTGCTGCAGATACTTTGTAGCCAAGTAAGTGTATAGTATCTTTAGCAAAAGAACACTTGTCTCTCGTTAATCTTAAGTTTAGCATGATTAAGTCGCTTTAAGACTTCTTTAACGAGTTTAGCATGTTCATGTGCTGTCTTTGTAAAGATAACTATATCATCTAAATAGACTGATACGTTATACGACAGGTCCGCAAATAGTTCCATCATAACTTGTTGAAGAAAGAAGGTAACATGTGTAAGCCTTCAGGTGCACCTTTAAACTGGTACTTCTTTACCTTGCCAAGTAAAGGAAAAGTATTTCCTATGAGGCTCATATATCTGTAGTTGATGGAATGCAGCTTTTAAGTCTATCTTGGAAAAGATAGTCGCACCTCCATTTTGCGTAGTATCTCTCGCTTATCTTAGGTAAGGGAAAACTATGTTGCGGAATTAGTTTGTTGATTGGCGACAGGTCTAGTACTACTCTTGTTTTACTAAACGTTCCATCAGATTTATATTGATCGACCGCTAAGAGAGCTAAGTTAACTGGGGTTGCATCATAATTGATTTCAATTAGACCCTGTTTTAACTTCAATCTTCGATTTGGGTTTTGATAACGTCTTTGTGTGTCTCCAACTCACGTAGTTATGTGAAGGACACTTTAACTTAGAGAAGTCGACGTTTGTTAAGTCAAGTCTAACGTACTCCATTAGAGAACTTAAACATACACCAGTCAGTTATTGCAATCTTCCTGTTTTGTATAATTAAGTCCATAATTATATCGGTGAAGTGCGGAATCATATCCTTTGGCTTCACCTTCCGGAGGTTTAGGTATCTTTAACATATTATCATCTGACTGATCTTTATTCGGGTCTAGCCCATTAGGCAGACCAGTGAGTGTTATACCTAAACTGAGAAGATCAGTCATACCTATAATTAAATCGTATTTCTGAGACATGTCAGTAACGATTAGGTGAGTCTTCACTTCTCTTCTATCTGACAGCATTATGTGCATAGTCAATGGCTTGTCTTCGCAAGTAGTAACTTCTTGCCATTTCCCCAAGATTAAAATCAGTTGTTTCTGTTATGGGACAGCCATATCTGTAGCGTAGGCTACTCGGCATGAGAGATAGGAGAGACTTCAGCCCCTGATCAAATAGTG
>LUCW03001491.1:0-23066 GCA_001586965.3 Sphaeroforma sirkka | reverse complement strand
TCAGGGAGCTGATTGACTGATTTGCATAGTTATGATGCTTTGGTCCACCCAATAAACCATCAGACTACTTTGAGGGGAATGATGATGACATGCAGTGTGAATACGATAGTGGCAATCAATTGCATCAAAATGAAAGTATCAATCACACTGATGATGATGGTGGTTGCTATATTCGCCTATTCTTCTTGCATCTATACAAAAGATTTGTCTGTTGCTACACGTAGCGCTCTAGTGTAGACAGACATAGAACTAAGTTCGCCGACATCGCAAAGACAGATACTACAAACAGATCGATTTATACTTGAACTACGTATGGCATGGGGTAAATTTTTGTGTTTACAGCAAGCTATCACACTAGAGTGTACAAGAAATTTTGCACTATGGGGGTCTAGGGAATGGGGCAATACCAGTCAGTGTGTACAATTGGCTATGACCTTTCGGATGTTGGCGGGTGGTCAAGTTCTTAACATGTGTCTCATATCTCATATTCAAAGTGTCGAGAGCTATGGTGTACGCTATTTTCAAGAGAGATATCAACGTCATTAACGCATTAACTACGATTCCAGAGCTACACATTCAATTCTCCAAAACTGAAGAAGAACGTAGAAAGCTCGCACATGGGTTGTGCTTTTTGCACAGTACAATGACGCATATATTGTGTCGGATGCATTGATGGTTTTATTTGTTAAATTTAAATTAAATACGGCCTCGGTCAGTCTAAAATATCAAGATCAATTGAGATAATACATTGGTTTTATTTGTATTTTAAATAATTTAGTACAAGCTCTTTTTCCAATATTTCCAAAGTGTTCTAAATTCACTTTGATGGCTCCAATAGCCTGAGTATTTGGTATGACTCATCTACTTGGACCTATTTGAGACATTAGTAGATGTAGGATATTATAAACTAAATTTTATAATCTCCGAACTACTACTTATTGATTTTGGTCCTCCCGCCAATCTCAAAATCCAATAAGTCTTTTCTTTTTTTTTTTAAACTTTTCTTCAGATGGAACTTTATTTATATCAGCTAATGTATTAACGTGACTTACGTTATTATGTCTATTTACAAATTAGGCAAGTGGTCATGAACATTTAGTACTTCTAGTGAAAATTATTCAATAAAGAACAGCTAGAGGTACGCCCTGTGTGATCGAGGATATTTAGGCTCTTAACAAGAGGCAGTCCGATCATTCTTACACAAGCTACCACTGCTAAATCTAACTGACTAAATTGTATTTTAGTTTAATATAGTTTGAAACCTAGTAATTTCCATCGAAGTTTACATATTTTTCAGTTATTTAGTAGTTACAGTAGTGTACTGCTTCTAGACTGTCTGACATCGATTTACTATCCAGCAAATACTATGGCTAAGGGTACTTCTAAAGGCAAGGGAGCCGCTAGCTCTAAGCCTGCTAAGCCTGCCGAGGTTCCTGAGGTCCCTGTGGAAACACCTAGCCTGTCTGGAGTTGAGCCTGCCGAGGATACTGTTGGGGAAGCAAATTCTGAGGTTGGTACAGAGGATTATTCTGAGGATGACTCGTCGGATCCTAAAGCCTTGGAAGAAGAGGTATCTACTACCGCGGAAAGGCTCGCCAGCGTCCGTGTATCACCTAGAGAGTGAAGCTCAGGACCCCAGCTTGCCCCTGACCACGTGCCGTCAAATATTGGGGATAAACGTCGAAAGGCTGGAAAATTCGTGGATACGAATGTCGGGGGCATTATAACTCCACATCTAAAGGACACTCCAGCACAAATCCGGCGTGAAAAGGAAGTATTGGACCTGTCCGAAAATTTCGGTTTCGCCATCGATGGAGAAGCCATTCCATTCAGCTCAAATCTTGGGGCCGAAGCTGAGGACGCCATAACTCGACAACGAGTGGTTGGATCCTCTCAATCTCGACGCCAATTGAACCGCACTGAAGCGCTCTTGAAGGAGCTAGCGGCAGCAGCAGTTGTGGACCCCTCTATCGTGTCCCACTTGGCTGATATTCTTCCTATACCGAAGAAGAAAAAAAATCGGGCCGGGTTTCGAACCCGAGACCTACTGGTTTACCAGCCAGTATGTTTACCACTAAGCCAGTTACCACTGGCGAGAGAGATAATATTTCAAAATTTAATCTCTATAGCTCTGATGCTACCATCGACCATCCTCTTGACAAACCTAACCCTGTCAGAGGATATGATCGTATGGAACTCGATGAGGCTTACCATCCTCGTAATATCGACCCTCATTTGCCAACTAACCCTGGTAATCACGATTTTGGCAATCGCTACACCAGTACCTCGTTAGAGAGTTCCCGCTCTAATCCTGAGGATGAGGAAGTGAGAACCAGACATACTCGTCTCAGGCTATTACGCTCTGGTATGCAAGTCCTTGAGGACCGTCTATTGAATGACTCTGACCTTGACGATAGGAAAGCGGATAACATTCGCTATCTAATCGATAACAAGAGAAAGGAAATAGACACCATCTTGGCACTAGCAGCCCGTAGCACTGAGCATGAGCCTCGTGAACACTTAGAACCAAGCTTTATAAAGCAGCTAGGTAACGCGCAGGCTGAGGTCGATTTCTCTACTAATGAGAGTACAGTGGAGACACTGAAGGCCTTCGACCAACTTAAGGAGTCTGCCAGCCTTAGGGATAAGCAGATGATGAATGCCTTTATTCATTTCTGTGAGCCAGGTGAATGGCGAACTATCTTGAAAAGCTCATGAGCCCAACTGGAAAGCCCTACCCTGGCACCAGTTGCGTGATAATATACTTAACACCTTTTTTTGAAGATGCACGTGACCGTGAACTTCTAGAGTCTCGCAAGTTCTTTGCGAACGATACCACTATTCGAGGTGCTCTAGCTCATATGACACATATGAATACTCGGATGGGTGGTCGTACCTATACTGGCGAATATTTATTAATTTGTCAGATGATGGAGACTCTGGGAGCTAACCTCTTTAAGAAAGTCAATGATGACATCATCGCCTATGGTGATTTGCGATCTATGCCTTGGTCTGTCTTTGAGAAGATAGTACACAAGCATACCAATTCCTCTACTAGAGTACTTAGTACCACGAGCTACACCCAGCCCACTAAGCGAAACGCAGTAGAGACTAATACTGCGCGTAGTACTAAGAAACCTCGCACTACTACTGGAGGGGTACTGGCTCTACTTCTACCGAACCGAAAGGTGATAAGAAGGTGAGAGCGCCTTGCAAGAAGTGTGGTTACAACCTCACAAAACGTAATGGCAAGTGGAATGGTAGACACGACCCTGTTAAGTGTGCACCAGGCAAAGCCAGATTTTGGACACTATATGAAAGAGTGTGCTACTTGCAAGGGTACTAACGGTTGGCACAAAGAGGATTGCAAGGACTTACCAGACGTCCAAGTTAAGCACTGACAGTACCATATGTGCGCACTAGAGCAAGATTATGAGAAAATGTTCAATAAAATCTATACCAAAGGAGATGAACGTATCTTTCAAACAGTTTTCGTAAATGGAGAAAAAGTTATGGCACTATTTGATCCAGGGGCTGAAGTCTCTGCTATCTCATGCCGAGTAGCCTACGCTACAGATATGGCTGTCCATAACGAAACAACTGATTTAATCTTGGGAAATGGCAAAGTTACTACTTGCGAACAAGCCATTGACTATGCACACATAATGCTGTCAGATAGAAGAGAAGTGAAGACTCACCTAATCGTTACTGACATGTCTCAGAAATACGATTTAATTATAGGTATGACTGATCTTCTCAGTTTAGGTATAACACTCACTGGTCTGCCTAATGGGCTGGACCCGAATAAAGATCAGTCAGATGATAATATGTTAAAGATACCTAAACCTCCGGAAGGTGAAGCAAAGGATATGATTCCGCACTTCACCGATATAATTATGGACTTAATTATACAAAACAGGAAGATTGCAATAACTGACTGGTGTATGTTTAAGTTCTCTAATGGGTACGTTAGACTTGACTTAACAAACGTCGACTTCTCTAAGTTAAAAGTGTCCTTCACATAACTACGTGAGTTGGAGACACAAAGACGTTGTCAAAACCCAAATCGAAGATTGGTTAAAACAGGGTCTAATTGAAATCAATTATGATGCAACCCCAGTTAACTTAGCTCTCTTAGCGGTCGATCAATATAAATCTGATGGAACGTTTAGTAAAACAAGAGTAGTACTAGACCTGTCGCCAATCAACAAACTAATTCCGCAACATAGTTTTCCTTACCTAAGATAAGCGAGATACTACGCAAAATGGAGGTGCGACTATCTTTTCCAAGATAGACTTAAAAGCTGCATTCCATCAACTACAGATATATGAGCCTCATAGGAAATACTTTTCCTTTACTTGGCAAGGTAAGTAAGTACCAGTTTAAAGGTGCACCTGAAGGCTTACACATGTTACCTTCTTTCTTCCAACAAGTTATGATGGAACTATTTGCGGACCTGTCGTATAACGTATCAGTCTATTTAGATGATATAGTTATCTTTACAAAGACAACACATGAACATGCTAAACTCGTTAAAGAAGTCTTAAAGCGACTTAATCATGCTAAACTTAAGATTAACGAAGACAAGTGTTCTTTTGCTAAAGATACTATACACTTACTTGGCTACAAAGTATCTGCAGCAGGGGTAGAAATTGATCCTGGCAAGAAACAGTTTCTGTTGGATTTATCAACACCAATTACTGGAAGAGATGTGAACTCTGTGTGTGGGTTTGTTAACTTCTTCTCGGATTCGGTACCGCATCTTTCTCATTACTTAAAAGCCTTTCAGTCACCTACGGCTGCACAAAGGACCTTTGGGAAAGCTTTGGACTAAAGAATGTGATGATGCATTTAAACTAGTCAAAAGTAAAGTAATGGACGCACCCATCATGCAGTACCCTGTGGATGGTGTTCCATTCAAGTAGCAACCGACGCTTCAGATCGAGCGGTAGGTGGAGTGCTTTACCAAACGATAAATGGTAAACCGCGCTACATACAATTCTTTAGCAAGAGTTATAATAAGAGTCAACGGAATTACCCTACCGTTAAACAAGAGCTCCTTGCTATAGTTACTGCGCTAAGACAGTTTAAAGACTACCTTTATGGAAGTTACTTTACTGTCGCCTGTGATCAAAAGTCTTTAACATACTTAAAAGATATGAACCCTGATTCACAGTTGGTGAGCCGCTGGCATGACATTATTGCCAAGTTCGCTTTTAATATAACACACATTCCAGGAATACATAACCATCTTCCTGACATGCTCTCTCGACTTGTGCCCGACTACCAGAAAACAGTCAAAGAGTTATTAGCAACCGATTGGATGCTCAATAAGAAATGGTTTAACCTCGCTCAATCACGATGGGGTCCATTTACTGTTGATATGTTCGCCGCAGAACATAACAAACAGGTTTCTGAATATAGGTCGTTGACTCATCCTAAAGGTGATGCATTTCAGCTTGACTTATCAAAGCATAATGCGTGGGCTAACCCACCTTGTCAACTTATCGCACAGTTGTTAAATTATGTTAATATTACTAAATCTACCATTACGCTGTGTTGTCCCTTACGTAACTCTGTAAACTTCGATGGAAATTACTAGGTTTCAAACTATATTAAACTAAAATACAATTTAGTCAGTTAGATTTAGCAGTGGTAGCTTGTGTAAGAATGATCGGGACTGCCTCTTGTTAAGAGCCTAAATATCCTCGATCACACAGGGCGTACCTCTAGCTGTTCTTTATTGAATAATTTTCACTAGAAGTACTAAATGTTCATGACCACTTGCCTAATTTGTAAATAGACATAATAACGTAAGTCACGTTAATACATTAGCTAATATAAATAAAGTTCCATCTGAAGAAAAGTTAAAAAAAAAAAGACTTATTGGATTTTGGAGATTGGCGGGAAGACCAAAATCAATAAGTAGTAGTTCGGAGATTATAAAATTTAGTTTATAATATCCTACATCTACTAATGTCTCAAATAGGTCCAAGTAGATGAGTCATACCAAATACTCAGGCTATTGGAGCCATCAAAGTGAATTTAGAACACTTTGGAAATATTGGAAAAAGAGCTTGTACTAATTATTTAAAATACAAATAAAAACCAATGTATTATCTCAATTGATCTTGATATTTTAGACTGACCGGAGGCCGTATTTCTACATAGCCCCCAGTAGCTTTTAGAACTACGAACGTACGTTAAGATACGATCTAGTTGGTAAAGCGAAAACCAAAGTAAAAACGGTTTCGGTCATGACTTATCGAGTAAGTATGTGCCTATATGTACGAGTTCAAGACTCATGTTGTACTCTATGTCGTTTAGTATTTGGTCCAGTAACCATTTCCGATGTAGGCGCCTTACGTTTATTATTTGGTAAGGTAATAGCCAAAGGCTGTTCTTCATTAGTAAGTAAGTTTGAACAATTTTCTGCACTGTTGGTAAGCAGATCAGAAAGTTTAGTCACGTAGGAAGTAGGTGGCAAATAGGGAATTTCAGATCCGTCAGGGTTTGTAGTCACCTGAGGAAATCCTTTTCGTTTATCTCGTGTGTTCTTATGTAAACGCTTATTCCATTTCTTATTAAAGATACGAAGAAAGTCGCGAGATTCACGAAATGCATCGGAGGTTAGCCAAGCTACCGTCCCATCCATGAAACGGGTCTTGTAGTAAGTGTAACCGTCTTCGGATGTTTTGTCAATTATATCTTTGACTTGTGACTCCATAACTGGTACATCAGAATCAAATGAGCGAGCGAATGAGAGTTCGGAGGTAGGGATACGGTGAGTGCCTAGATTGGTTGCGCTAGTACCATCAATGTTATTCACTTCGTAAGTATCACTCTTCTCATCATGGTAGGAAATAACAAAAGGTCCTATCGTCTTAGAAGAGAGTTCGGTAACGTTGGCGTTTCGATTTATAATGTTAACGTAATCGCCGACTTTGAACTGAACAATGTTCTTAGTGTTATTCCATCGGTCATACGCTTTAAGTAGGACGCGATTCTTGTGCTCGAGTAAACAGGGTAAACAACGTTCTGCATATGCTCGATCTTTTGTAGCCACGGGGTAGCGTGTTTCTCGGGCGCAGTTTTATCAAACGTTGCTTGTAATTCACTATAGCGGCCAAAGAAATAGTGAAACGGGAGTGTTCCAGTTTGAGGATTCATGCAGTTATTCATTTGAGTCTGAACCCATTTCAAATGATAAGGCCACATATCCTCAACGTCGTCTAGTGCGGTACGCAAGAGTTTCTTAAGTTCTCTATGACGTGTCTCATTTGCACCCTGCGTTTGAGGTTTGTAAGGAACACCACGCCTATGGGTCATGCCTGATACGAGTATAAGTGCCTCCATTACGTCGGTACAAAACTCACTACCGTTATCAGAACATAGTACTCGGGGAAACCGAAGTCATTAAAGACGTGATAGCATAATTCTGCCACTGTTTGTGGACGTTTGTTCGGTATTGCATAAAGCAAGTTATAGCCCGAAGCCACACATAAGAAATGACAGATATATACATCGCCAGTATGCTTGGATCGCGGGAGTTTAACCAAATCGACTATGACTCGGCGCATCGGTTGGTCTTCTGTCACACTTTTAGGGGTGCCCAACCGTATCGCTTGATCTGGTTCTTTTCACAATCAGTACAGCGTCGGTATACTTCACGTATGGTTTCTTTCAGCGCCGGGTGATCAAGCCCTGCACGAATAGCCATTTTATAAGTATGCTCATATGCTCGATGCGTTAAATTATGTATAATTTTAACTCTACTTTCGAGCTCCTCTAAGTCAGTCAGATTCTGCGTAACGCTGGCTGGATGAACCATAGTCCTGTTGGAAAGGGCAACCTCAGTATCAGGAGGGTAGAGACTCCTGAGATACATAATTGACAACATTGGATTGTTGAAGTATCTTCTTCAGTTGTTTCGCAACTCCTGGCTGTTCTTTAAGCAGCGCTTTAAGTAGTTGAGTGCGAGCTTCAGGTTCTCTTAGAGTTTTGAGTCTTTGATCCATGGCCTTAGCTAGTTCCATGTTTTTTGCGATCTAATGCCGTTTCAATCGGCATTACCTCGACTGCAATCTTGTTGGGTGCATGTGTTGTACGAGTCTTGAGCTTTTGTTCAAACTCTTTAGACTCCTCTAGTTTAGCTAAGAATTCGGTTGAGGGTTTCCACTTAGTGGTACCTGCAGGACCGATGCGACAAACAATGGTGTGTTTCCAAGGCGTCTTCTTAATAGAATAGGATCCCTGATACAAGAACGTGTCGGTTTCACGGTCGACATAAATAGGTTCGTCTTGAATCATATTAATTAAATCACGTATCCATGGGTCGGAGTTACGTAAGGGACAACACAGCGTAATGGTAGATTTAGTAATATTAACATAATTTAACAACTGTGCGATAAGTTGACAAGGTGGGTTAGCCCACGCATTATGCTTTGATAAGTCAAGCTGAAATGCATCACCTTTAGGATGAGTCAACGACCTATATTCAGAAACCTGTTTGTTATGTTCTGCGGCGAACATATCAACAGTAAATGGACCCCATCGTGATTGAGCGAGGTTAAACCATTTCTTATTTAGCATCCAATCGGTTGCTAATAACTCTTTGACTGTTTTCTGGTAGTCGGGCACAAGTCGAGAGAGCATGTCAGGAAGATGGTTATGTATTCCTGGAATGTGTGTTATATTAAAAGCGAACTTGGCAATAATGTCATGCCAGCGGCTCACCAACTGTGAATCAGGGTTCATATCTTTTAAGTATGTTAAAGACTTTTGATCACAGGCGACAGTAAAGTAACTTCCATAAAGGTAGTCTTTAAACTGTCTTAGCGCAGTAACTATAGCAAGGAGCTCTTGTTTAACGGTAGGGTAATTCCGTTGACTCTTATTATAACTCTTGCTAAAGAATTGTATGTAGCGCGGTTTACCATTTATCGTTTGGTAAAGCACTCCACCTACCGCTCGATCTGAAGCGTCGGTTGCTACTTGGAATGGAACACCATCCACAGGGTACTGCATGATGGGTGCGTCCATTACTTTACTTTTGACTAGTTTAAATGCATCATCACATTCTTTAGTCCAAAGCTTTCCCAAAGGTCCTTTGTGCAGCCGTAGGTGACTGAAAGGCTTTAAGTAATGAGAAAGATGCGGTACCGAATCCGAGAAGAAGTTAACAAACCCACACACAGAGTTCACATCTCTTCCAGTAATTGGTGTTGATAAATCCAACAGAAACTGTTTCTTGCCAGGATCAATTTCTACCCCTGCTGCAGATACTTTGTAGCCAAGTAAGTGTATAGTATCTTTAGCAAAAGAACACTTGTCTTCGTTAATCTTAAGTTTAGCATGATTAAGTCGCTTTAAGACTTCTTTAACGAGTTTAGCATGTTCATGTGCTGTCTTTGTAAAGATAACTATATCATCTAAATAGACTGATACGTTATACGACAGGTCCGCAAATAGTTCCATCATAACTTGTTGGAAGAAAGAGAAGGTAACATCAGCCTTAACTTGTTGGAAGAAAGAAGGTAACTGTGTAAGCCTTCAGGTGCACCTTTAAACCGGTACTTCTTACCTTGCCAAGTAAAGGAAAAAAGTATTTCCTATGAGGCTCATATATCTGTAGTTGATGGAATGCAGCTTTTAAGTCTATCTTGGAAAGAAGATAGTCGCACCCTCCATTTTGCGTAGTATCTCGCTTATCTTAGGTAAGGGAAAACTATGTTGCGGAATTAGTTTGTTGATTGGCGACAGGTCTAGTACTACTCTTGTTTTACTAAACGTTCCATCAGATTTATATTGATCGACCGCTAAGAGAGCTAAGTTAACTGGGGTTGCATCATAATTGATTTCAATTAGACCCTGTTTTAACCAATCTTCGATTTGGGTTTTGACAACGTCTTTGTGTCTCCAACTCACGTAGTTATGTGAAGGACACTTTAACTTAGAGAAGTCGACGTTTGTTAAGTCAAGTCTAACGTACCCATTAGAGAACTTAAACATACACCAGTCAGTTATTGCAATCTTCCTGTTTTGTATAATTAAGTCCATAATTATATCGGTGAAGTGCGGAATCATATCCTTTGCTTCACCTTCCGGAGGTTTAGGTATCTTTAACATATTATCATCTGACTGATCTTTATTCGGGTCTAGCCCATTAGGCAGACCAGTGAGTGTTATACCTAAACTGAGAAGATCAGTCATACCTATAATTAAATCGTATTTCTGAGACATGTCAGTAACGATTAGGTGAGTCTTCACTTCTCTTCTATCTGACAGCATTATGTGTGCATAGTCAATGGCTTGTTCGCAAGTAGTAACTTTGCCATTTCCCAAGATTAAATCAGTTGTTTCGTTATGGACAGCCATATCTGTAGCGTAGGCTACTCGGCATGAGATAGCAGAGACTTCAGCCCCTGGATCAAATAGTGCCATAACTTTTTCTCCATTTACGAAAACTGGTTGAAAGATACGTTCATCTCCTTTGGTATAGGTTTTATTGAACATTTTCTCATAATCTTGCTCTAGTGCGCACATATGGTACTGTCAGTGCTTAACTTGGACGTCTGGTAAGTCCTTGCAATCCTCTTTGTGCCAACCGTTAGTACCCTTGCAAGTAGCACACTCTTTCATATAGTGTCCAAAATCTGGCTTTGCCTGGTGCACACTTAACAGGGTCGTGTCTACCATTCCACTTGCCATTACGTTTTGTGAGGTTGTAACCACACTTCTTGCAAGGCGCTCTCACCTTCTTATCACCTTTCGGTTCGGTAGAAGTAGAGCCAGTACCCCCAGTAGTAGTGCGAAGTTTCTTAGTACTACGCGCAGTATTAGTCTCTACTGCGTTTCGCTTAGTGGGCTGGGTGTAGCTCGTGGTACTAAGTACTCTAGTAGAGGAATTGGTATGCTTGTGTACTATCTTCTCAAAGACAGACCAAGGCATAGATCGCAAATCACCATAGGCGATGATGTCATCATTGACTTTCTTAAAGAGGTTAGCTCCCAGAGTCTCCATCATCTGACAAATTAATAAATATTCGCCAGTATAGGTACGACCACCCATCCGAGTATTCATATGTGTCATATGAGCTAGAGCACCTCGAATAGTGGTATCGTTCGCAAAGAACTTGCGAGACTCTAGAAGTTCACGGTCACGTGCATCTTCAAAAAAAGGTGTTAAGTATATTATCACGCAACTGGTGCTGTGGTAAAAGTCCCCTTAAACCACTATCAGTGTGAAGTTAGAATTAATTTACAATTAATTCACACGAGGTGAATTATTTGTAGACCACGTAGACAATCAAATATAAGAATAAATACACCGCACTGAGCCTCAGGGAGACTCAGTAGGTTTTAGTATCGTATTTTGATGTGTTTACTACATTTTTTACGACTAGTTACTTTAGGTGTATTATTCGATTTTATCTCGAGGATAATAGTGGACGGAGAAGTTCATTTTATTGTCGAATTACAGGAGTTGATCTCCCTCAGAACCGGGTAGCTGAAAGGAGCTTGTAAAGTACGACAGGAGCAAAGTCTTCCGAGCACAGGGGGAGTTGATCTCCCTCAGAACCGGATAGCCGAAAGGAGCTTGCAAACTACGACAGGAGCAAAGTCTTCCGAGCACAGATAAGTGAAAAGAAATCCCCACCTTCCATTTTGCTCGTTTTGATACGTTTGCGTGATTTTCATATATATATATATACATCATGCAGATTTTATTATTATTATAAATCTAGAGCAAATTGGAGTGATTAGTAATATATGCAGAAATTAACAGGTGCCCATTTTATTTAGCTGATGAGCATTTTATTTCTTCTTCTTTTTTTTTTCTATAAATATATATATATATATATATATATATAGTTATCCGACCATCCGGTCGAATGCTACTAATTTTAATTAAAAAAAAAATAATAATATATATATATATATATAATTATATATATATCCGTTTTGCTCGGTTTGATACACTTGCGTGATTTATATATATATATATATTTATATTTTATGCATATTTTTTAAAATTATTTTAAATCTAGAGCAAATTGGAGTGATTAGTAATATATGCAATTTTTTAGCATTTTTTTATTTCTAAATTTTTATAGATTAATTAGTCATCCGACCATTTCCCAACAACCATTCATTCTTCTTTTGATTTTTTTAATCCATCTTCGGTCCGAAAATCCAGATACTTCAATTCCAATGCGACTTTTCAGGCCGTCGTTGACAATCAAGGCCTCCCTCTGACTAATTAGCAGTCATAGGACGTTTGAACAATGTTTTGACTGGCCTAGTCAATCCACACAACACGAACATGATGCAGTATCGCAGTTAGGGGTATAGAAGAACGTAATTTGGCGTAGAGAAGGTCGATATGGCAGATTTTCATAGGTGTGGGCGAGTACAGCGACGACAAAGGGCAGATAGAGGTGATCAAGAAAAGCAGGTAGCAATGTAGAATCGACAGTGTCAGGCGACGTAGAATGGAAACGTGTGAATTAAGCGCGTGAGACAGGTAGCAATGCAGAAGAGGAGCTAGGCACAGTTTGGGAGAAACTGAGACAGAAAAAATGCGATTTCAACTCGTATTTTCAACAAATATCAACTACGGGAGCAAGTTTTGGTAATCAATTGGCTAGACGAAAAGACTGGCATGGTTAGAAGATCGATTTTTCGAAAATATCTCGGAGTCGAATGTTCGCCATCGTTGCATGCGCGAACTTCGATGGTCACGAAAGCATAGGAAAAAAAATATATCACGGGGGTATCGAACCCACGACCAACGCACAACTAGAAGACATATTTACCGATGTTACAAGACAGAATACATTTTCGTATATATATATACATATATATATATATACTTAAATTTCCATTCTAGAGAGAAAGGAAGTCAACGTAAGTGAATCAGCCGTAGGACCAACATAGCCTGGTACGGTTGTATGATTGTTGGTGAAAACTAAGGAGAACGTTATCACCGACGTATAAGGCGGACTCTTGCAAAGTACAGAAGAAATAGTACATGCAAAAGTAGACAGCACTTATCAGGCATCGTGCAAGTACACTCAAGTTGGTTTGAATAAGGAATTTGTTTTTGGTTTTCCAACTTCATAACCGATGTATCTACCTTGGGCTTCAAGGTTATTCTTGGGAACCTTGACCTGAACTTCCTGGCTGCAGGCCTCGGATTTGATTGATGTTGGAGTACAGTGGTCCGAAGGTTGGATTAAAGGAGCATTCAGAACGCTAGAACACGACAGGCGGTTGATCATTGAACACGCTTCGAGTCTATCAGCAACTCTTAATTACTCCTATAGACAGAGCAAAGGAGAGCAAAACGAGTACTCATTAACAGAACCAACCCAAACAAAAATGATTAGCAATCATCAAGGAGCAAGGTGTATTCGAGCGCAACGAGTTTTCGGGGACCCGCAAGCAGACCTTGTAGACATCAACATGATTCAATGATAATTAGCTATTTTGGTATCACGAGAGGAGAACGGCGGAAGAAAGTGTGTAACACAAATGGCTGAAGTCAACTATTATATAATAGCCGACACTCCTTCAATCTGGACCAACTATTCATCAACAACACAAAGCCATACATCGAAGTCTTAACATCAAGATGCCTATGCGTCCAACACCTCGTAGCCCTCGACGCACTCGTCGCGACGGCAAAGCAACCCAGAGATCTTTGTCAGATTTCGAGCAGACCCACCAAGGAGGCACAGCTTCTTCGCGCCAGACAGTAGCATCGCGTCGAAGAGATGAACAACCGCGACATGAACAGACAGACCAAGACGTGGGCCAGGCAGCAAGCAGGCGACATCAGTTGGGGCACGGGTCTCGCTTATCGGCAAGAGGGAGAGCAGATCCAGAAGACAGTGAGGTGCAATTTGTGATTAGGCATACTAGTCGTTCAAAGTCTGCTGAACCAGCAGCTGAGCGACACAGGGTAGCCAATGTCCGAGGTCCTTCGGGCATTCATTCAGCGGGTGATAGACCGTATTCATGGCAGCCTTTTCACCGAGCACCTGAACGAGATTTCACCTGAAAGCGAACTCGATCGGGGAGTTTTACCAGTGCAAGTCAGGATTCCCTCGCAGGCAACGGGGATGAACGACAAGTCCAACGGCATAGAAATATGTCAGGGTGGGCCACGGGCACTCGTCAGCAAAACTCTGACGAAATCAGGGGCCGACAGCTAGAGCAATATTTGAGCGACCCACATGGGGGGATTATCGTAGGGAAGCCGAACGAAAACAACTACGTAGACGATGGGAACTCAGCCGACAGCACCGAGACTTCGCGCGATCGATACAGGATATGCGCAAGGCTAGTTACGTTGACGACGGTAAGCGCAAGTATAGTGACGTCGACGACGGTAAGCGCAAGTCTAGTGATGTCGACGACGGTAATGTTCATGGCAGCAGAAAACGACCGCACAAAGACGAACAGGCGAGAGAGCCGATCATGACACCAGCGCAGTGGAACGAGCATCGCCGAGCCATGTGTCAACGCCTCGAAGGGAAGATATCCTTCTTTGTGGATGAACTTTGTCGAGCACAGGGAAACTACGATGTCCCAAGATGTACATTACTAACGTCCACGATCGATACGTTGAAAGGAGCGTTGAATACTCAATTGGAAGCTATCAGGAAGAACAGAGCTCCGGAGCCACGGACATGGCCCGATTGGCCTTTAGACCGTTATCAATTAAGCAGCACAGCCGATAGAGACACACGAGGGGCGCTAGAAGAGGCACTGAAGAACGCCCATGTCTCAGGACTAGATGAGTCGTGGATGGTACGTTGGTTCTATAAGGTACTCATACATTTTAAGGCAGCAAAGGCCACAATTGACTATCTCCGTGACAACCATAATGAGCTGAGGGTATATCCGGCGGAACAGGTCATAGACCAAATCTGTCAACATGAGAGCAAGGCCACCGTAGACCCTACCTTTAAGAAGTTGGCGAAGGGTAATCCCCGCACCAAGGGTGTAGAGTCAGCCAGGGAACATTTGAACAAGATTGTGGAAGTTCACAAGAGAGCCTGGGAGCGAGCAGATAAGGGCAAGGACTTTCCTAAGCGGTTGCTTAATCACTGCCTCATACAGGCCCTCGAGGACCTGACAGGTAATATGACGTATGAACGCACGCTACAACACCACATAGGTTGGGACCACCTGGAGACTGAAGACCTTCTCCGCATTTTAAATCCAGACATACAAGAAACCGATGCCATCCTCAGACAACGGGTACGGACACAGATGAATGTGGGGGATAGGCGTAGACAGTTTCCAGCCCAACAACGAGATCGTAATTTGAATACGAATACAGGAGGAGGCAGCACACAACGCACAAGCACGTCTACGACCACCACGTGTTACGCGTGCAGAGCGGGTGCCCCACCCAGTTTCAGGCATATATCATCCTGCAAGCACTACCAGTCGAACAAAAGGGTTGGATTCACATCCAGCTCGGGCCGAGGATTTAAGCAAGGCGTATCCTTCGATAAGAGTTTGCCCGCGGTCAACACCATTACGGCTCTAACAGACTCGGACGACCAGCAAACGGAGCAGGAGGAGACCACGCCTACAGACACACACATTGCTTCCATACTGGCACACCCAGACGAAATCGAACAGGGTGAGTTAGAAGAGGATGCAACGTGGGAAACCATAGGCAGCGATCAGGAATAGGACGTAAGGGTGTCGGATGTAGATGCAACTTTAGTTTTCCCGTCTAGCACCCCTGTGATACTATCGATCAAAGATCCATTACTTTCAATGGACAATCGAGTATTCATATCCATCCTGATTAACGGTAAGACATGCAGGGCGTTAGTGGATTCTGGGGCAAACAGAAGTTGCATTGATTCGACATCCGCACACGATTGGGGATTGCAAATTAAGTCGGCTCCGGAGGGATCCTATATATACCTAGCTGATCGTAGTCTTCGTACACGGCGAATAGGCTCAACCGTACAAACTCCAGTACGATATGGTCTAGAGCTCACAGAACAGTCTTTCGAGCTAATGAATCTACCACCGGCTATCGACGCGATCGTAGGCCAGGATCTTATGCCTGGCTTAGGGCTATACGTGGGAGGCCTTCAATCGCCATTCTCACCCATAGATCCAACGGAGCTAGACAAACTATTGGAACCAATACCGTTGAGACGACCACCAGATTTGACCGAGGAAACCGGTGTTCGCCTGGAACTAGACAAGGAACTGAGGGACAATGACGGTATTCGAGAAAAGGACAGGTGCAGACTGGAAGGAGGCGAAGTTAGATTGCCAGTGACACCAGATCAAGCTGCAAGGATGCGGAAGGCAGTAAGGAACTTTGTAGCAGACAAATGGATACCATGGGTAGATAGACAGGTGCAGAAGTGGATTCAAGATTTGGTCATAGTTCAAAGGGATACAGCCACTTCCGTCAACTTACCCTTGCTCGCCGTGCCAGAGTATACTCAATCTGGAGAACTAAAGAAAGTGCGAGTGTGTTTGGACCTCAGAGCGGTGAATGCATTAATACCGGCGGATCAGTTCATTATTCCCCGTATCAACGACATCATTGGTAACATCAAAGGGAAGAGATATTACACGACATTGGATCTAACCGCAGCGTACCATCGACTCCCAATTCACCCTGATTCTCAGTATCTATTCAGTTTCACACATGGCAAAAGCCAGTATTCCTTTACATCAGCGCCATTTGGACTACACACTGACGCAGCAGTTTCAGCGTACACTGAGTGTGATATTGCAAGGACTTCCGGCACACCACTACCTGGACGACATCGTAATAGCAACAGATGACTACGAGGAACACGTACGAGTAGTGAAAGAGGTCATTCGGCGGCTGACGTACCACAGTTTCAAGCTAAACCCTTCAAAATGTCATTTTGCAGTCAAAGAAGTCATGATCCTAGGGAAGCGAGTATCGAAGGCCGGAATTGATATTTGCCATGAAAAGCAGGCCAAGCTCATTGACTGGCCAACCCCGAAGAAGTACAAAGACATTGCATCGGCCTTGGGATTAGCCAACTTTTCTTCACGAGCACCTACCAAACTTTGCAGAGGTAGTTGCCCCACTCCGGGAATTTGTAAGACTGAAGCCTAAGGAAATCATTGGAGACAGGTGGGAACAGAGACACCAGCAAGCTTGGGATGCCATGAAGCAAGCCATAGTTGAGGCAGTAGTGTTGAAATTTCCCGTCGACGAAGTACCTTTACAACTCGAAACGGATGCAAGCGACTACGGTATTGGAGGTGCATTGTTCCAGACCATAGAAGGGAAGAAGCAATACCTAATGTTCTTCAGCAAGACCCTCAACGCAGCACAGCGCAATTACGCAACACCCATGAAGGAATTATTGGCCTTGGTATATGGTCTCACACACTTCCGGGATAATCTCGAAGGTCAACGCTTTTCAGTGTTGACTGATCACAAGGCTTTGGTGTATATGAACACACAGCTAAAGCTGAATCCGATGCTACAACGATGGCATCACATCATAGCGCCTTTCAATTTTACTATCTCGCACATCCCGGGTATAAAGAACGTGATACCAGACGCGTGGTCTAGGCTTCATGAGGGAACTGTTGAGACTGAGGACCCGGAGGTACTATATGCAGAATGTTGGCAACTTTTTCCAGACTACTTTGAGCAAGCGCAACGGATTATGGGTGAGAATAATGTCGATGTCTTTGCTTCGCATCAGGACCATCATTTGCCACGCTACTACACCGACGATGACAGGGGTGGAGCGTTTGCACATTGTTGGAAGGATATAGACGGATGGATGAACCCACCATGGAGATTAATCCATAGAATGTTGCGCAAGATACGATCAGAGAGGGCCACAGCTACGGTGTGTCTACCGTGGGCGCCCCACGAGCCTTGGTTCCAGTTATTCAAGTCGCTTCTACAAAGCGACCCAGTATTAGTTCCAAGGACAGCCCACTCCTTCCTCAAATACGGAAAGTATGCGAGTGGCAAGGCACCATGGGGTCACACAGTCATTGCCAGAGTAGGCCCACGCAATGGTTACAGCCTTCCAGCGACGTTTTCAGCACGATTGGGATATACAGAACCGTCCTCAGTATCGAAAGTCACCCCATTAGATACGTCTCGGCTAGTATCGATCGCTATCTCGGAAGTAGCCATGACGGATTCTCCAGATGAGGAAGAGATAAGCCGTCGCACACAGCTCACCTTGTGTCAGCATGAGATTGGGCATCATAGAGCAGAAGATACAGTTGCTCAACTACAGCAGAACGGACATTTGTGGCCTAACGCTCTGGAACTTGCACAAACAGTTAGGAGAAACTGTCGCACATGTCTAGGACAGAGGGTGTTACGAAAGGGATTTCACCCGATGATTAATATAACGGCAAAGTATCCGTGGGATCATATTCAAGTCGACATGATTCCAATGCCACTAGTTTCAGCAGCAGGAAATCGATATATATTGCACGTCTTGGATATAGCAACGGGGTACTCGATATTGAGAGCAACGGCCACAAAGTCAGCAGAAGTGGTGACATCTAAACTTATGGAGGTGTTTGGGAACATGGTTTTCCCAGGAAAATTCAATCAGACGAGGAGGCGAGGCGAGTTTTCGAACAAGATTGTTAAATTAATAACTCAAGAAGTTGGAGTGATGCATGCAAAGTCGCCACCATATCGTCCTCAGGTTCTGGGAGCAGCGGAGAGAAGACACAGAGACATCCACGAAGGAGTTCGCAAGCTATGTGAATCTTTGCCTACGGCATGGGATGTCCGACTAGGCCACCGAAAAGCCTTTAGAAGATCATATGTGGCAGGATAGTTCTCGTTCCGTTACATCATTCGACATAGACAGAATGATTCCACAGGGAATACAGAATACTTGGTTCGCTGGCGGGATGGTGATCCAACTTGGGAGTCAGCCGAAGCTTTTGACGATCCGAATGACATCGCGGCATACCACAAAGCCGAGCAAACTCGGCAGAAGAAGAAAACGGCACAACAACAATAATTCCAACGTTACGTTGATGAATACTAGATGTCTATCATCTACTTCCGGATCGGAGTTTTGTCTCTCCTCGTGAGATTTCACCACGGTATAGAGGCGAAAGACGATTCCACAACTCGAGCTTATAGGCGAGTATAACTCCAGCGGATACCCTAGCTTATGGGGGGGGTGAAAACATACCAGCGGATACCCTAGCTTTTGGGGGGGTGAAAATATACCAGCACAGCCGGGATGGTTCAAAAGACCAGTTTCAAGGCAAGAACTTACTCAGCAGAAGGATTTCATTAGTTTATATATATATATATATATATATTGTTTATTTACACTACTAGTTATATATGTTTTAATTTTCAATAGTTTAAGAGGTCATTTATTTTTGAAGCTCTTCAATCACTGGTGACGCTTGAGCTTGAGGGGAGTGTGGTAAAAGTCCCCTTAAACCACTATCAGTGTGAAGTTAGAATTAATTTACAATTAATTCACACGAGGTGAATTATTTGTAGACCACGTAGACAATCAAATATAAGAATAAATACACCGCACTGAGCCTCAGGAGACTCAGTAGGTTTTAGTATCGTATTTTGATGTGTTTACTACAGTGCCAGGGTAGGGCTTTCCAGTTGGGCTCATGAGCCTTCAAGATGCATATATTCGCCATTCACCTGGCTCACAGAAATGAATAAAGGCATTCATCATCTGCTTATCCCTAAGGCTGGCAGACTCCTTAAGTTGGTCGAAGGCCTTCAGTGTCTCCACTGTACTTCTCATTAGTAGAGAAATCGACCTCAGCCTGCGCGTTACCTAGCTGCTTTATAAAAGCTTGGTTCTAAGTGTTCACGAGGCTCATGCTCAGTGCTACGGGCTGTTAGTGCCAAGATGGTGTCTATTTCCTTTCTCTTGTTATCGATTAGATAGCGAATGTTATCCGCTTTCCTATCGTCAAGGTCAGAGTCATTCAATAGACGGTCCTCAAGGACTTGCATACCAGAGCGTAATAGCCTGAGACGAGTATGTCTGGTTCTCACTTCCTCATCCTCAGGATTAGAGCGGGAACTCTCTAACGAGGTACTGGTGGAGTAGCGATTGCCAAAATCGTGATTACCAGGGTTAGTTGGCAAATGAGGGTCGATATTACGAGGATGGTAAGCCTCATCGAGTTCCATACGATCATATCCTCTGACAGGGTTAGGTTTGTCAAGAGGATGGTCGATGGTAGCATCAGAGCTATAGAGATTAAATTTTGAAATATTTCCTCTCTCGCCAGTGGTAACTGGCTTAGTGGTAAACATACTGGCTGGTAAACCAGTAGGTCTCGGGTTCGAAACCCGGCCCGAATTTTTTCTTCTTCTTCGGTATAGGAAGAATATCAGCCAAGTGGGACACGATAGAGGTCCACAACTGCTTGCTGCCGCTAGCTCCTTCAAGAGCGCTTCAGTGCGGTTCAATTGGCGTCGAGATTGAGAGGATCCAACCACTCGTTGTCGAGTTATGGCGTCCTCAGCTTCGGCCCCAAGATTTGAGCTGAATGGAATGGCTTCTCCATCGATGGCGAAACCGAAATTTTCGGACAGGTCCAATACTTCCTTTTCACTCCGGATTTGTGCTGGAGTGTCCTTTAGATGTGGAGTTATAATGCCCCCCGACATTCGTATCCACGAATTTTCCAGCCTTTCGACGTTTATCCCCAATATTTGACGGCACGTGGTCAGGGGCAAGCTGGGGTCCTGAGCTTCACTCCTAGGTGATACACGGACGCTGGCGAGCCTTTCCGCGGTAGTAGATACCTCTTCTTCCAAGGCTTTAGGATCCGACGAGTCATCCTCAGAATAATCCCTCTGTACCAACCTCAGAATTTGCTTCCCCAACAGTATCCTCAGCAGGCTCAACTCCAGACAGGCTAGGTGTTTCCACAGGGACCTCAGGAACCTCGGCAGGCTTAGCAGGCTTAGAGCTAAGATACTCCCTTGCCTTTAGAAGCACCCTTAGCCATAGTATTTGCTGGATAAGTAAATCGATGTCAGACAGTCTAGAAGCAGTACACTACTGTAACTACTAAATAACTGAAAAATATGTAAACTTCGATGGAAATTACTAGGTTTCAAACTATATTAAACTAAAATACAATTTAGTCAGTTAGATTTAGCAGTGGTAGCTTGTGTAAGAATGATCGGGACTGCCTCTTGTTAAGAGCCTAAATATCCTCGATCACACAGGGCGTACCTCTAGCTGTTCTTTTATTGAATAATTTTCACTAGAAGTACTAAATGTTCATGACCACTTGCCTAATTTGTAAATAGACATAATAACGTAAGTCACGTTAATACATTGGCTGATATAAATAAAGTTCCATCTGAAGAAAAGTTAAAAAAAAGAAAAAAGACTTATTGGTTTTTTGAGATTGGCGGAAGACCAAAATCAATAAGTAGTAGTTCGAGATTATAAAAATTTAGTTTATAATATCTACATCTACTAATGTCTCAAATAGGTCCAAGTAGATGAGTCATACCAAATACTCAGGTTATTTGGAGCCATCAAAGTGAATTTAGAACACTTTGGAAATATATTGGAAAAAGAGCTTGTACTAATTATTTAAAATACAAATAAAACCAATGTATTATCTCAATTGATCTTGATATTTTAGACTGACCGAGGCCGTATTTCTACAACTCCGACCCATGGATTACGTGATTTAAATTAATATGATTCAAGACGAACCTATTTATGTCGACCGTGAAACCGACACGTTCTTGTATCAGGGATCCTATTCTATTAAGAAGACGCCTTGAAACACACCATTGTTTGTCGCATCGGTCCTGCAGGTACCACTAAGTGGAAACCCTCAACCAATTCTTAGCTAAACTAGAGGAGTCTAAAAGAGTTTGAACAAAAGCTCAAGACTCATTTTACAACACATGCACCCAACAAGATTGCAGTCGAGGGTAATGCCGATTGAAACGGCATTAGATCGTAAAAAATATGGAACTAGCTAAGGCCATGGATCAAAGACTCAAAACTCTAAGAGAGACCTGAAGCTCGCACTCAACTACTTAAAGCGCTGCTTAAGAACAGCCAGGAGTTGCGAAACAACTGAAGAAGATAGCTTCAACAATCCAATGTTGTCAATTATGTATCTCAGAATTCTACCCTCCTGATACTGGGGTTGCCCTTTCCAACAGGACTATGGTTCATCCAGCCAGCGTTACGCAGAATCTGACTGACTTAGAGGAGCTCGAAAGTAGAGTTAAAATTATACATAATTTAACGCATCGAGCATATGAGCATACTTATAAAATGGCTATTCGTGCAGGGCTTGATCACCCGGCGCTGAAAGAAACCATACGTGAAGTATACCGACGCTGTACTGATTGTGAAAAGAACCAGATCAAGCGATACGGTTGGGCACCCCTAAAAAGTGTGACAGAAGACCCAACCGATGCGCGAGTCAGTCGATTTGGTTAAACTCCCGCGATCAAGCATACTGGCGATGTATATATCTGTCATTTTCTTATGTGGTGGCTTCGGGCTATAACTTGCTTTATGCAATACCGAACAAACGTCCACAAACAGTGGCAGGGTATGCTATCACGTCTTTAATGACTTCGGTTTCCCCGATACTATGTTCTGATAACGGTAGTGAGTTTGTACCGACGTAATGGAGGCACTTATACTCGTATCAGGCATGACCCATAGGCGTGGTGTTCGCCCACAAACCTCAAACGCAGGGTGCAAATGAGACACGTCATAGAGAGAGCTTAAGAAACTCTTGCGTACCGCACTGAACGACGTTGAGGATATGTGTGGCCTTATCATTTGAAATGGGTTCAGACTCAAATGAATAACTGCATGAATCTCAAACTGGAACACTCCGTTTCACTATTTCTTTGGCCGCTATAGTGAATACAAAGCAACGTTTGATAAAACTGCGCCCGAAACCACCTTGCCCATTGGCTTCAAAAAAGATCGAGCACCATGCAGGAGACGTTGTTTACACCTGTTCACTCGAGCACAAGAATCGCGTTCCTACA
>LUCW03001489.1:217500-234823 GCA_001586965.3 Sphaeroforma sirkka | reverse complement strand
TCTGCGCAGGAGATCAATAAGAAGAAACTGCAAAGGAAGAACTACGGCATGAGCAACACCGACACCAACACAGACACCAACGCACCCGTGGGCAGTATTAGCTCAGACATCAAACGCGAAATAGCCATCATGAAACGCTTGGACCATCCCAATGTCATCAGGGTGTGTGCACTCACCTGTGCTTGCAGTGTGTGTGTGTCTGTGTGTGTGTATGCCACAATTGGTCTGTGTTTGTGTGTGTGTATGTTTGGTTTGTGTTTGTGTGCGTGTGTACATTTGGTCTGTGTTTGTGTCTCTATACATTTGGTCTGTGTTTGTGTCTCTATACATTTGGTCTGTGTTTGTGTCTATACATTTGGTCTGTGTTTTGTGTGTGTGTACATTTGGTCTGTATTTGTGTGTGTTTACATTTGGTCTGTGTTTTGTGTGTGTGTACATTTAGTCTGTGTTTTGTGTGTGTGTACATTTGGTCTGTGTTTTGTCTGTGTGTGCACATTTGGTCTGCGTTTTGTGTGTGTGTGTACATTTGGATTGTGTTTTTGTGTTTGTGTACATTTGGATTGTGTTTGTGTGTGTGTGTACATTTGGATTGTGCTTTGTGTGTGTGTGTACATTTGGTCTGTGTTTTGTTTGTGTGTGCACATTTGGTCTGTGTTTGCCTGTGTGTATACATTTGGTCTGTGTTTTGTGTGTGTGTGTACATTTGGATTGTGTTTGTGTGTGTGTATACATTTGGTCTGTGTTTTGTTTGTGTGTGCACATTTGGTCTGTGTTTGTGTGTGTATACATTTGGTCTGTGTTTTGTGTGTGTGTGTACATTTGGATTGTGTTTGTGTGTGTGTGTACATTTGGTCTTAGTTGTTTTTGTGTGTGTACATTTGGATTGTGTTTGTGTGTGTGTATATTTTGCAGTATATATGTCTCCGACCTTTCATCCTTCGCACTTCATGGCGTAACTCATAGGCCCATACTTGTATACTTTTGTCTATACCATATCACACCCAATACTTATATACCTTTGTCTATACCATATCGCACCCAATAATTATATACCTTTGTCTATACCATATCACACCCAATACCTATATATCTTTCCCTATACCTTTCCCTATATCACACCCATATACTTATATACCTTTCCCTATGTCACACCCATATAATTACATACCTATATCACACCCATATACTTATATACCTTTCCCTATATCACACTCATATACCTACATACCTTTCCCTATACCATATCGCACCCCACCCCACGGCCTCTGCAGTTATACGAGGTGCTCAATGATCCAGATTCAGACTTTATGTACATGGTGTTTGAGTTGGCTGATGGGGTGGCGTGGACTCTGAACAGCAGAGCCGTGACGGGCCAAGGCGATACAGAAACAGACAGCGACGGAGACACGGACACGGAAAAATTGCTGTCACCAGACACTGTGTGGAGCTACTTCCGAGATGTGCTTGCCGGGGTACATTACTGTAAGTGTGTGACCATCATGTATACTACTGTAAGTGTGTGTCTATCATGTATACTACTGTAAGTGTGTGTTTATCATGTATACTATTGTAATTGTGTGTTCATCATGTATACTACTGTAAGTGTGTGATTATTATGTATACTACTGTAAGTGTGTTCATCATGTATACTACTGTTAGTATGTGTTTATCATGTACTACTGTTTAGTATGTGTTCATCATATATACTACTGTATCCTTATAGGTGTCCCATCCGTATCATCTTCCTTGCCTTGATCACGTTGAACCTGTTGGTTCTGTAGTGCTGTAGATAGGCGTACGTTGTGTGTAGTACGGACAAGCGTGTTCTCCTCTGCATTTCTGTCTCTGAGTGCACAGTTGCAATATAGTCCACCGGGACATCAAAACAGTCAATTTATTCCTTATTAACGCAATCTATTAGTTATTAACGTAATCCGTTAGTTGTTAACGCAACCAATTAGCTATTAACGCAATCTATTAAGTATCAACGCAATCTATTAGTTATTAACGCAATCTGTTCGATATTAACGCAATCTATTCGTTATTAAAGCAATCTATCAATTATTAACGCGATCTATTAGTTATTAACGGAGTCTGTTCGTTATTAACGCAATCTATTCGTTATTAAAGCAATCTATCAATTATTAACGCGATCTATTAGTTATTAACGCAATCTGTTCGTTATTAACGCAATCTATTGGGAATTAACGTACTCTATTAGTTATTAACGCACTCTGTTAGTTATTAACGCAATCGTTTGTCTCTCAGTGCACAGTTCCAATATAATCCACCGGGACATTAAACCAGACAATCTACTAGTTATCAACGGCACCGTCAAGCTCTCCGATTTTGGGGTATGTATGTTCAGCTACGCCTGTTCAATACGTTTACCTGTCTGTGATGAGTTGTATATAGTGTGTACTGACTTTAGTCTTGATATAGACCGTATCCATGGTGATGACCATCTGCCCTGCGTATTCACGTGCACATAAAGTAGCGTGTGATATCATAGTTGAACTGGTTTGGTTCAGGGCCGCTATGCCTGGGCGGGCTATCCCGTTGTGTAGGCGACCAAAGTGATATGTTACCTACTACACGGTTGAATAGCCTGGCGTGGTAGTTGCTCCGGCTGTGTGTGGTGAATACACTTGTGCAGAGGAATCACTCTAAGCGCCAGTTAGTTGGGCAGTGTTGGATGTTTTGCCTCAATTGTGTGCGTGTGCGTGTGCGTGTGCGTGTGCGTGTGCGTGTGTGTGTGTGGCTGGAGTCTGGCCCGTCCTGTGGTGGAGTACGCACGCTGCTAACAGGAATGGGTTGGTGGGAGTTAGGGTTTCAACTCTACAAACCTTAAAACCTAAATCGGTTCTCAATTGGACATGTTGACGGTGTTGATTTACGTACCATCCTGGTTTAGAGAGTATGTTTAAGGTCGCAAATTCATGCTGGTGTTTTTTACCACCACCGTGTGCTGAGAAGTGAGGTGGTGGTGGAGGGCACTTAATTAAGAATTCGCACATCCAGGTTTTTCTACTACCAGCGTGTGTATATAAGTGATGATATCACTAGATTTATCATGTCGCAAATTCATTATTTTTTATTGCCACTGTGTGAATAAAGTTAAGCGACTTCATGTATCATGTCGCACACTTTCGTATCTTACTACCACCATGTGTAGGTGGGGAATGGTGACAACGCATTGTGATACTGCAATATTTGATGATGGCATCACTTGAGTTTAAGTTTACAACATGTTTCAAATTATTTTTTTATGCCATCATCGCGTTGCAGGTGAGTGAGGAGGTGGTAGGGCCAGAGGGTCAGACCAATCGGTCAGTGGGCAGTGTGGCATTCTGGGCTCCTGAGCTCTGTGTAGCAGGCGCCCATGAAATGCGCGGCAAACCCCTCGATGTCTGGGCAATGGGTATGTGTATGCAGATGAATGCATACTTATATTTATAGATATATATATATATATATGTATATATATATATATATATATATATATATATATATATATATGTATATGTATATGTATATGTATATATATGTATATGTATATATATGCACACATACATATACATATATATATATATATATATATATGTATTTCTGTGTATATATGTGTGTGTGTTGTATATGAATATATATATATATGCGTGTGTGTGTGTGTGTGTGTATGTATTTACATATTTGCATTCTCAAACGCAAGTCGAGTGTGGGGATAGGTGCCCATATTCTGGTACCGTAGTGTATACCTATTTTTCTTTGTTGTACACAATCCTATCCTAACCTGTGGCGACGAATATCTCCAATTGCTCTCTGTGTGTATTCGGGTATGGGGTTAGTTAACTATGTTAAATGCGACAATGTTTTGTGTGCAAATGCATTTGGGGTGTTGAGCCCTGTGTCCGACTGTGGGGAGTGTAGTTACTGGGACCGATGTACTTCTTTCACGTGTGTATATCACACTGTTTATGTATACTGATCACCGTTAGAAGTGGTATTCAAGAATTGATCCCATTCATTTCATTCACTGAGTCCACAAAGTGTGGTGGCATCCCCACGCAGCCCGGATCATAGCATGCCCGCCTCATCATATAACCCAGTACTTGCTGGCGTGTTCTACACACCTTTGCAATGGCTACTTCCGTGTGTGCGTTAGTAGAGTTGATGCTTCCATCGCCGATGAGCATTGTTTAGGCCTGATGCAATACATATATATATATATATATATATATATATACGATTCTAACACTCACCACTCGCTGATTCGTTTTCACAGGTATCACTTTATACACACTGTTGGTGGGGATGGTGCCGTATACAGCCTCCTCAACGCTGAATCTGATAGAGCGGATCAAAAGCGACGAGTATGTTTTATCCGCTTCACATTGTGTTTTCTATATTGCGACATACAATGACAAGTCCACTCAACCAGATAGGGTTTTTATAGGTAGAGAATGTGAGCACGCGCACATGAACGGCAATGGTTAATATGTATCTGTAGGGGAACAGCACATGCTGGACACTGGGCAGCCTGTACTTGTTAGTTACCACACACACGTCTAGGACTTGAAAGTCATTTTACTGTGACAAACCATTGCCTGGTAAGACTTGAGCATCAAATATCATCTCTGTATTGGACATTGCGACATCGTTGCGAATGAGGCAATATTAAGCATCTATTTTTAGAATGCCACTCAGTATCTATTTTTAGATTGCCACTCAGCATCTATTTTTAGACGCCTGACACCTGTGTAAAGTCGTGCCCCCGCCTGTGATTACGTAAAATATATTTTTAAACCAACACACGCACACCCGTCAATGCTCATCTCACTTAGAATACACACACATCACGCGCTAGACTATCCTACGAATCTTCCCTCTCGCGCCATGGGGTTAGTAAACAACACCGTATCACTCCAGGCCTTGCGTTGCATGGTTTAATACTGGTGTGCACGTAAACCAGATACCTCCATATGTATAAACTGAGTGAGTCGTTGATAGATATAGGGCTCCTGTATACCTCACACCTGTCGTATCAGCACGCGTGTATTCTGCCCCACCGTCTCTCTGCACCACCCCACACCAAGCCACTGCATCCCCGTGTGGGCCTGGTAAGCGGTAGGTACTTGTACTCGCCACTCTGGGTGCCTGGTAAGTGGTGAGTACTTATACTCACCTTTCTGTATGCGCTGCCTCGTGCTGTGCTGTACAGTATCGACATGACAAAGATTGAGGACGAAAACGCGCGGGACATCCTCCGCCGCATGTTAAATAAGGACCACGCCGCACGCCCCACGTGTGAAGAGTTACTGGTATGTTAGTAGGATATCTGCTTTATTCTACCTACCCGGCTTCGGCCGCTTGACATCTGACACCTGACACCTGACATGTAACACTTACACTTGGAGACTTGACATTTGACATTTAGCACAGCGACCGTTGACAACCTGATACTTGACACGTGGTCATTGACACCTGACACATGACACTTGACTAATATCAATCTATGTACATTATTAGCGTATTTACTTATCTTATTAATTACCTCTCAGTCAAGCTGTGTTTGTCTCAGTACTGTGGTTTGTACTGATACTTTTGCGCTTTATATTATATACCGATTAAATTCACTACGTGTCTTTAATCTTGTATTTACACTATTGTACATTTGTTTGCTGTACGTAAACCTATCCGAGTGATCTTAAACCGAAACACAATCAATGGCAATCGCTGTATTTCTTAATGCAACTGTCTATTTCCACCTACTGTCTACCGGTCAACAATGCTGCGAGTCGGGTTTGAAACAGGAACAATTACACCGTATATATTATCCGATACTCGCACGTTCACAGTAGTTGCTTCGCTGTTGACCTATATATATATATATATATATGTGTGTGTGTGTGTGTGTGTGTGTGTGTATATATATATATATATATATATATATATATATATATATATATATATATATATATAATGTGTGTGTTTGTGTGTGCGTGCGTGTGTGTGTGTGTGTTCGTATGTATGTATGTGTGTATGTTTGTATATTTGTATGTATGTATATATGTATGTATGTATATGTATATGAATGTGTATGTATATATATATATTTATATCTATATATATATAAATTGGCAGATAAGTATATAGATAGATCGATAGATATAGATAGATAGATAGATAGATATATATATAATTATATATATATATAATTATATATATATATATATATGTCGGGTTGTCTGTAAATATGATGCTTTTTACTCATCAAATTGGTACTGCAGCGATCGACACATGCATGCAATTACATGTTTGCCTATGTGTGTCAATTGCATAGTATACTATCAATCAGAAATCTAAAGCACTCTGTGATGCACTGTGGAAGCAAAGGTGAGATGTTTTGGCCCCAGTGTTCACACATTTAATAAGCACCATCTGAACATAATCAAGATATCGCTAATATTAAGTTATGATCATATACCTACTTGCATCCATATGTGATCCAACAAATATCGTCATTGCTTCTTCCTTGTATGTTCAGAAACACCCCTACGTAACCCGAGACGGATCCAAATTGCTCAATAACAGTGCATCAGATGAAATCCAGATCAATGAAGACGATCATGCCTCTGCCATAACGGATATTCGCAAATAACATCAGAAACGCCCATTATATGTACAGAGTCGAATAAATGATTTGCAGGATGAAGAGTAGCGCTCATCCATGACCCTCTGGAAGCAGAAATAAAAATAGAATCATCAAAATGCCATCAAGATGGCCATGGTTTATCTTTGCTTGTTTGTTTTGGTGCATGGTTTTCATATTCGATATTTACTGTGGATGTTCCCGCAATCATTCCGTTCTATGCTCTGCCGGCTGTATCGTCGTATGTATGTGTTGACTTATTGATAAACTATCTCTGAGGTCGTATTGAACTTTTGCGCGGTATCCGAGCTTGCAGTCAATGTTTCAGATCTCGATATAGCCCCTTTTAGGTAGCGATCCAGAGTTTAATCAATAATCGACTAGCACCCATGGCGGCTCCGTGCAAAAATTTGCCGTTGTTGGTTCACAAAATAAGAAATGGTGAAGGTGTACTGTCGGTCTCCTGACAGCTTGTGGAATACACCTCTATATTTGGTATCCGAACTTCAACGACAGGTTCTATGGGGACTGTGTGTGTATTTCAGGTACGAAGAGTTGTCCCACAAATATGTTCTCCGTAATAGGGGAGGCTGGAACTCTCACGACCATGCACCCAGGAAGACTGCCCAGGAACCACTACCATGTTGCACAGGTCGGCCTCAGTATAGTCAGCTTGCCACACAATCGTAAACCGTATCTCCGAGCTCGCTAGTCTGACAGCTGGCCAAACAACCAACTACCCCGTCTGATGTGTCCGCTCCTGCATGTGATCTTCGTTTGCTCGTTTATAAAAAACCTTTGGTCAACTCGATAGTCATCATAGACGAGCAGAACGGTACAGTTTCTATTATCCGCGCTGCAGACCTTCGTATTGAATTTGTAAGAAGCCGACGAACCTGTTTTCTAACACGATCCCCGTGCGTGGGTACCCGTAATTAAAAGTATAGAAAACTCGCGTCCATTCCGGCACAGGCGCTTAAGTGAGACGCAGGCATCTGACACATCACTGGAGTTAGTAAGACTATCAAACCGGAAACACCCATCTTCTTTACACATCCATTTCTACGCATCTACTGCTCATCTCCATACATGTATGTATGATATACTATTTTATATCAAAATTGCACAAATGCTGGTAGAGGTATATGTGCGGTTTGTTAATTAATAAAGAATGACCCAAGCATCTCATATCGAGGAACAATTCAAGAAACTGCATCCAACAGTAGTGTCCATGACTGACTTGAAGTACAAAGCATACATAACTAGGCAAAAGCTTCTAAAGGAGGAATGTGCACAACAGAAGGCAGTCCGGACAGCGATGGCGATAGATAGTTTCTAACAATCACACACACTGCAGCGCACACGACAATCTCTAACTGCAGTAGATAGTGATGTTCAAAAGCCCATAAGAACACTACAAACGGAAAAAATACCATTACGTATTAAAAGTATAGCTTTCAACGCAGACCAAAATGCTAGAGAAAGCAGTAAAAGACCTTGATCAGGCGCGTCAAAAGATTTAAGAATCGTCTACTCGTATAGAAATCAAAGTAGCTGAGCTAGCAACAGACAGATTGATGTACACTTACGTGTACATCATTTTTAATCGCACTCATGTGTGTCCAAATGAAATACTTTCACGTAATCGATATAAAATCTTACTGGTATATTGTATTGTGTATAGATACACGAAATAACACAAATTACCTATAAACGCTAAATTCCGCAATTACGTATTCATAAATCTCATTACACTTAAAAGGTCAATCAGTCGATTTACAATGTGCACTTGAACGTATTAATTTAAAAATAAATTTAAGAATACCTTCGTGTACTAGCACACAAAATAAATACAAACTACGTAAATATAGCTCAAATATTCAAATACTCTACTTTAAAAGCAAGGGCTCAAAGTATTGCCTCATAAGAAACATAAGCTTTTTAAAAAAGAAAAGGATACCAATAGAGCCGAAAGTAGATAGGGTTAACTCACGACCAAAGAAAAAGGATATCGCAGCTGAATTATACTTTTAAGGAAAGCAAAAGACAAACCTTGTACCTCGAGCAAAAGAAAGAGAAAGTTTCAGTAGAAGCAAGCTTTCTTCAGGAACCAACTAAAACGACTATAAAGAAAGAATGTCGACATGTATCTATTTTTGGTTATGTCTCCTGAAGAAGGAGAAAGTTCTCATACTATGCTTATGCGTAGTAAAGCTAAAGTTCAAGCATCTGGTTCGTCCGTTAAAGAACACTACTTGTACTAGATCAGCTCATAGACCTAGATTAAAGGAGAACCTAAAATCATGACCTCTAACGATGAACAAACTTTATTTAAAGGAAACGATAAGGAGTCAACACGAGACACTGAGAGTTCCTCGTCCATCAGTGGAAGTTTTCGCAAATGCGCAAGAAATTGAGCGTATTGAAAATCCGAAGACCCCAATTGATTTTTAAGATTCTATGGGGTAACTGCAAAGTGCGGTAAAGGAACTAACTATAGAAGTATAGCCCTGTGTACAATCCCACTCTACACGAAAATTTAAAGTTTACAATGGCAAAGAGAAAAGATTTTAATAATCTGATGTTGAAGATGATGGCAAAGGGCATACAAAATCTTGCCGTTACCGGTCCAAGTAACATAATATTTCGATGCCAGAGAGTGATAAGTCATATTTTGATTTATCTCCAGAGAAAGACCTAGTAGTTCATACTGTATGATTCTTCTAACAAACCAACTCATAAACAACCCAAAACTTAAGAAGTCTCTACACAGGAATACGTGCAGAGAATATTGAGCCTTACAAGAGGTCGATCTCCCTTAAAGAGACGGAATGGCAAAGGCCTTGACCACTCTATTCGAGAATAAAGCGACCACATGTTCAATATAAGAACATGAGACAAAATACGTTGAAGATCTTGAAGATTATCAGCAAACTCACTTAAGTGCAAGCTCTCAAAATCATAGTCGACTTTCACATGCCTCGATAGAAAAAAAATATACTATTACATATACACTTAGGTATTACACAAAGGGTATAAACGTCTCGTACGAGGCACACAAGCACTCCTGTGAAAAGAAATATACATATTCCGGTTTTAACCTAGATGTGGAACTTCTTACTAATATTTGCGACGATGATAGGGATCAGTATACTGCTGGCGAGATACTGATCTCTATCAAAAGACTGATATAAGGAACATAATCATGAATCATTGAGTATAGATGCATCTACAACAGATTACTGAAATGTTCAAGTATCACGTAAGTGATCGAGGATGGACAAAAACAGTGACAAATAGACAAGCAGCTTCACGAAAGCTAAAAACTTCTTCACAGCGTCAAAGATTGTTCTGGCATCTTCACATGTCTATACTGGTGACTTCTAGAACAGAAGAGCGGGAAACCCAGCGGCTACCTATCCAAGAGTGTAAACTTCGATGGAAATTACTAGGTTCCAAACTATATTAAACTAAAATACAATTTAGTCAGTTAGGATTTAGCAGTGGTAGCTTGTGTAAGAATGATCGGGACTGCCTCTTGTTAAGAGCCTAAATATCCTCGATCACACAGGGCGTACCTCTAGCTGTTCTTTATTGAATAATTTTCACTAGAAGTACTAAGTGTTCATGACCACTTGCCTAATTTGTAAATAGACATAATAACGTAAGTCACGTTAATACATTAGCTGATATAAATAAAGTTCCATCTGAAGAGAAGTTAAAAAAAGAAAAAGACTTATTGGATTTTGGAGATTGGCGGGAAGACCAAAATCTATAAGTAGTAGTTTGGAGATTATAAAATTTAGTTTATAATATCCTACATCTACTAATGTCTCAAATAGGTCCAAGTAGATGAGTCATACCAAATACTCAGGCTATTGAAGCCATCAAAGTGAATTTAGAACACTTTGGAAATATTGGAAAAAGAGCGTGTATTGAATTATTTAAAATACAAATAAAAAACCAATGTATTATCTCAATTGATCTTGATATTTTAGACTGACCGGAGGCCGTATTTCTACAAGAGTACCAACATGCGCTAATACATGATCTATCGCCTACAAGCAACGAGAAGACAAGTACCTGAGGTGAGAAGAATAGGCTTTTTAAAGATCTATACTAGGCAGCGGAGATATCCAAGCAACGTGTATCCAAGCAACCAGAAGTATCTGGACAACTGGAAGTAACCAAGGCAACAATGCCAGGAGAAATTGAACATCAGAGACTACAGGTCTCAGGTCAGATTTTACAGCAACAAACAATCTTTGATTTATGGAAGTCATCAGAGTTAGCTTACTTCCGAGAGCTAAGTCTCCAGAGTTGGCTCACTCTTTAGGGCCAGCATCTTCACATGTCTATACTGGTGACTTCTAGAACAGAAGAGCGGGAAACCCAGCGGCTACCTATCCAAGAGTGTAAACTTCGATGGAAATTACTAGGTTCCAAACTATATTAAACTAAAATACAATTTAGTCAGTTAGGATTTAGCAGTGGTAGCTTGTGTAAGAATGATCGGGACTGCCTCTTGTTAAGAGCCTAAATATCCTCGATCACACAGGGCGTACCTCTAGCTGTTCTTTATTGAATAATTTTCACTAGAAGTACTAAGTGTTCATGACCACTTGCCTAATTTGTAAATAGACATAATAACGTAAGTCACGAAGTGAATTTAGAACACTTTGGAAATATTGGAAAAAGAGCGTGTATTGAATTATTTAAAATACAAATAAAAAACCAATGTATTATCTCAATTGATCTTGATATTTTAGACTGACCGGAGGCCGTATTTCTACAAGAGTACCAACATGCGCTAATACATGATCTATCGCCTACAAGCAACGAGAAGACAAGTACCTGAGGTGAGAAGAATAGGCTTTTTAAAGATCTATACTAGGCAGCGGAGATATCCAAGCAACGTGTATCCAAGCAACCAGAAGTATCTGGACAACTGGAAGTAACCAAGGCAACAATGCCAGGAGAAATTGAACATCAGAGACTACAGGTCTCAGGTCAGATTTTACAGCAACAAACAATCTTTGATTTATGGAAGTCATCAGAGTTAGCTTACTTCCGAGAGCTAAGTCTCCAGAGTTGGCTCACTCTTTAGGGCCAGCATCTTCACATGTCTATACTGGTGACTTCTAGAACAGAAGAGCGGGAAACCCAGCGGCTACCTATCTAAGAGTGTAAACTTCGATGGAAATTACTAGGTTCCAAACTATATTAAACTAAAATACAATTTAGTCAGTTAGGATTTAGCAGTGGTAGCTTGTGTAAGAATGATCGGGACTGCCTCTTGTTAAGAGCCTAAATATCCTCGATCACACAGGGCGTACCTCTAGCTGTTCTTTATTGAATAATTTTCACTAGAAGTACTAAGTGTTCATGACCACTTGCCTAATTTGTAAATAGACATAATAACGTAAGTCACGTTAATACATTAGCTGATATAAATAAAGTTCCATCTGAAGAGAAGTTAAAAAAAAAAAAAAAGACTTATTGGATTTTGGAGATTGGCGGGAGGACCAAAATCTATAAGTAGTAGTTCGGAGATTATAAAATTTAGTTTATAATATCCTACATCTACTAATGTCTCAAATAGGTCCAAGTAGATGAGTCATACCAAATACTCAGGCTATTGAAGCCATCAAAGTGAATTTAGAACACTTTGGAAATATTGGAAAAAGAGCGTGTATTAAATTATTTAAAATACAAATAAAAACCAATGTATTATCTCAATTGATCTTGATATTTTAGACTGACCGGAGGCCGTATTTCTACAGCTTCAGGTTCTCTTAGAGTTTTGAGTCTTCATCCATGGCCTTAGCTAGTTCCATGTTTTTACGATCTAATGCCGTTTCAATCTGCATTACCTCGACTGTAATCTCAGGGGTAGGTGGGCGTGAAACAGGGGGCTTGGAAGCTTCGAGGGAGTCCAGTCGCTCAGATAAGCCTTGAAGAATTGTTTACATGGTCGAGAGTGTCTTGGTAGCAGACGTAGATGTGTAAATTTCGATGGAAAATTACTAGGTTTCAAACTATATTAAACTAAAATACAATTTAGTCGGTTAGAACAGCTAGAGAGAAATTGATCCTGGCAAGAAACAGTTTCTGTTGGATTTATCAACACCAATTACTGGAAGAGATGTGAACTCTGTGTGTGGGTTTGTTAACTTCTTCTCGGATTCGGTACCGCATCTTTCTCATTACTTAAAGCCTTTCAGTCACCTACGGCTGCACAAAGGACCTTTGGGAAAGCTTTGGACTAAAGAATGTGATGATGCATTTAAACTAGTCAAAAGTAAAGTAATGGGCGCACCCATCATGCAGTACCCTGTGGATGGTGTCCCATTCCAAGTAGCAACCGACGCTTCAGATCGAGCGGTAGGTGGAGTGCTTTACCAAACGATAAATGGTAAACCGCGCTATATACAATTCTTTAGCAAGAGTTATAATAAGAGTCAACGGAATTACCCTGCCGTTAAACAAGAGCTCCTTGCTATAGTTACTGCGCTAAGACAGTTTAAAGACTACCTTTATGGAAGTTACTTTACTGTCGCCTGTGATCAAAAGTCTTTAACATACTTAAAAGATATGAACCCTGATTCACAGTTGGTGAGCCGCTGGCATGACATTATTGCCAAGTTCGCTTTTAATATAACACACATACCAGGAATACATAACCATCTTCCTGACATGCTCTCTCGACTTGTGCCCGACTACCAGAAAACAGTCAAGGAGTTATTAGCAACCGATTGGATGCTAAATAAGAAATGGTTTAACCTCGCTCAATCACGATGGGGTCCATTTACTGTTGATATGTTCGCCGCAGAACATAACAAACAGGTTTCTGAATATAGGTCGTTGACTCATCCTAAAGGTGATGTATTTCAGCTTGATCATCAAAGCATAATGCGTGGGCTAACCCATCTTGTCAACTTATCGCACAGTTGTTAAATTATGTTAATATTACTAAATCTACCATTACGCTGTGTTGTCCCTTACGTAGCTCCGACCCATGGATACATGACTTAATTAATATGATTCAAGACGAACCTATTTATGTCGACCGTGAAACCGACACGTTTTTGTATCAGGGATCCTATTCTATTAAGAAGACGCCTTGGAAACACACCATTGTTTGTCGCATCGGTCCTGCAGGTACCACTAAGTGGGAACCCTCAACCGAATTCTTAGCTAAACTAGAGGAGTCTAAAGAGTTTGAACAAAAGCTCAAGACTCGTACAACACATGCACCCAACAAGATTACAGTCGAGGTAATGCAGATTGAAACGGCATTAGATCGTAAAAACATGGAACTAGCTAAGGCCATGGATGAAGACTCAAAACTCTAAGAGAACCTGAAGCTGTAGAAATACGGCCTCCGGTCAGTCTAAAATATCAAGATCAATTGAGATAATACATTGGTTTTTATTTGTATTTTTAAATAATTTAATACACGCTCTTTTTTTCAATATTTCCAAAGTGTTCTAAATTCACTTTGATGGCTTCAATAGCCTGAGTATTTGGTATGACTCATCTACTTGGACCTATTTGAGACATTAGTAGATGTAGGATATTATAAACTAAATTTTATAATCTCCGAACTACTACTTATAGATTTTGGTCCTCCCGCCAATCTCCAAAATCCAATAAGTCTTTTTTTTTTTTTTAACTTCTCTTCAGATGGAACTTTATTTATATCAGCTAATGTATTAACGTGACTTACGTTATTATGTCTATTTACAAATTAGGCAAGTGGTCATGAACACTTAGTACTTCTAGTGAAAATTATTCAATAAAGAACAGCTAGAGGTACGCCCTGTGTGATCGAGGATATTTAGGCTCTTAACAAGAGGCAGTCCCGATCATTCTTACACAAGCTACCACTGCTAAATCCTAACTGACTAAATTGTATTTTAGTTTAATATAGTTTGGAACCTAGTAATTTCCATCGAAGTTTACACTCTTGGATAGGTAGCCGCTGGGTTTCCCGCTCTTCTGTTCTAGAAGTCACCAGTATAGACATGTGAAGATGCTGGCCCTAAAGAGTGAGCCAACTCTGGAGACTTAGCTCTCGGAAGTAAGCTAACTCTGATGACTTCCATAAATCAAAGATTGTTTGTTGCTGTAAAATCTGACCTGAGACCTGTAGTCTCTGATGTTCAATTTCTCCTGGCATTGTTGCCTTGGTTACTTCCAGTTGTCCAGATACTTCTGGTTGCTTGGATACACGTTGCTTGGATATCTCCGCTGCCTAGTATAGATCTTTAAAAAGCCTATTCTTCTCACCTCAGGTACTTGTCTTCTCGTTGCTTGTAGGCGATAGATCATGTATTAGCGCATGTTGGTACTCTTGTAGAAATACGGCCTCCGGTCAGTCTAAAATATCAAGATCAATTGAGATAATACATTGGTTTTTATTTGTATTTTAAATAATTCAATACACGCTCTTTTTCCAATATTTCCAAAGTGTTCTAAATTCACTTTGATGGCTTCAATAGCCTGAGTATTTGGTATGACTCATCTACTTGGACCTATTTGAGACATTAGTAGATGTAGGATATTATAAACTAAATTTTATAATCTCCAAACTACTACTTATAGATTTTGGTCCTCCCGCCAATCTCCAAAATCCAATAAGTCTTTTTTCTTTTTTTTTTACTTCTCTTCAGATGGAACTTTATTTATATCAGCTAATGTATTAACGTGACTTACGTTATTATGTCTATTTACAAATTAGGCAAGTGGTCATGAACACTTAGTACTTCTAGTGAAAATTATTCAATAAAGAACAGCTAGAGGTACGCCCTGTGTGATCGAGGATATTTAGGCTCTTAACAAGAGGCAGTCCCGATCATTCTTACACAAGCTACCACTGCTAAATCCTAACTGACTAAATTGTATTTTAGTTTAATATAGTTTGAAACCTAGTAATTTCCATCGAAGTTTACACTTGTACACTCTTCACCGTACGCGGTGTTCTTGGTGTGCTTTGGCGTTCATATATAAGTCGAAGTTTACAAAGCTCGCACTCAACTACTTAAAGTGCTGCTTAAAGTACAGCCAGGAGTTGCGAACAACTGAAGAAGATACTTCAACAATCCAATGTTGTCAATTATGTATCTGTAGAAATACGGCCTCCGGTCAGTCCATGTATTAACGCATGTTGATACTCTTGTAGAAATACTCTAAAATATCAAGATCAATTGAGATAATACATTGGTTTTATTTGTATTTTTTAAATAATTTATTACACGCTCTTTTTCCAATATTTCCAAAGTGTTCTAAATTCACTTTGATGGCTTCAATAGCCTGAGTATTTGGTATGACTCATCTACTTGGACCTATTTGAGACATTAGTAGATGTAGAATATTATAAACTAAATTTTATAATCTCCGAACTACTACTTATAGATTTTGGTCCTCCCGCCAATCTCCAAAATCCAATAAGTCTTTTTCTTTTTTTAACTTCTTTTCAGATGGAACTTTATTTATATTAGCTAATGAATTGACTTGACTCACGTTCTTGTGTCTATCTACAAATCAGACATGTGGTCATGAACATATAGTACTTCTAGTGAAAATTATTTAAGAAAGAACAGCTAGAGGTACGTCCTGTGTGATCGGGGATATTAAAGCTCTTACCAAGAGGCAGTTCCGATCATTCTTACACAATCTACCACTGTTAAATCCTGATTGACTTAAGTTGTATCTTAGTTTGTATAACGTAGTTTAAAACAAATAAATATTCATCGAAGTTTACACATCCTCGCTCCTCGACCAAATTATGACGAATAACCTGGTCCTACTCAGTATCTCGTTCTCTGCACCAACCCATTCCACGGCACCACACGGTGCAGACCCGATCCGTACCACAGAGGTGGGTACGCTACTTAGTAGGTCAGCAAGCGAATACTTGGCACATTCGATGGTACCATTGTTTTGTCAGCACCGGCCCAAATTGACTCAGCGCATATTCTTCATCGTCGACGCACTTGGCCCAAGCTTCAAACGGGAATTTACTGACCGCTTCTCCCCATCGGTCTTTCCCGAACCACTACAACGGCTATGAGAGCCATACCATATGTTCATACATTATCGCATACATACATAGTAACTTATATATTTCTGAAAATAAATAATACTATCCCTAAGTATGATTAGGTAGGAAGTGTAAGTTGCACTAATTGTGGTGGCGTGTGTAGATGGCTAGAATCGTAGGTGGCGTGTGTATTTATGGTGGTTTCAAGATTTCTCAACAAAATGGAAGTTTTTTTCTTTTCAGTAGGCTATGATTTTTGAGAAAAAAAAGTTGTAAATATAAACTAGGTTTTCGGCTGTTCGTAAATGAAAAAAGCTGTTGCAATATTTATGACTTTTTGTGTTCTATTTTCAAGAGGCTATGATTTTTGTGCTGATGGAAATAATAAAAATAAATAGAATGACACAATCAGTTCAGATATGATGCCATATCACGTAGGTGCATCTAGTACACTTGACACCCGTAGTATCTGTCGCGGCAACGCATGGCCCTGAACACTTTGATATTGTGCATGTACTGCGTATGTTTCTTGCGACTCAAATATCCCATAAGAGTCTTTATTAATGGCCAGTAGCACGCCTTTCTTGCACATAACCACATACAAATTATCAGCACACCCCTCTCTAGCG
>LUCW03001489.1:197500-212500 GCA_001586965.3 Sphaeroforma sirkka | reverse complement strand
AAACATCTTTCGAATACAGATATCTTAGCTCTATACGTTCAGTGTGCATGTGTTGAATACACACAAAACACATTTTGGTCTCCCACTAATCGCATCTTATTACTGTGGCTATCTTTAGTCTCTGTCGTGCGTCTCTGGTGAACAAGCACTGGTACAACTTTGCCTCAGACGACGTACTGTGGAAAAGCGCGGTATTGCGACGGGTCAACGCCACCCGTGATCCCGAGGCTGTGTGTAGCGAATTTGATCGGCTCATATACGAGGCTATGAGGTATATATTGTAAAGTGTACTATATATGAGGCTATGTGGTATATCTTGATAAGTGGACTATATACGAGGCTATGAGGTATATATTGTTAAGTGTACTATATATGAGGCTATGAGGTATATATTGTTAAGTGTACTATATATGAGGCTATGAGGTATTTCTTGATAAGTGGACTATATATGAGGCTTTAAGGTATATCTTGATGAGTGGACTATATATGAGGCTATGAGGTATATCTTGATGAGTGGGCTATATATGAGGCTATGGGGTATATCTTGATTAGTGTATTATATATGAGACTATGACGCGAGAATGTTAAAATTTGCCTACGTGACCTTATATCAAGCATACTGAACCCGTGCGATACGTCCACTTTCTTTGCCACACAGTGCTGGTGCTAATTGGAAGCACCTGTACGCACACATCACCGGCATACAGAAGAATTGGCGGTCGGTCACATACAAACGGCGTGAAGTCAAAGGGCACGACAACCATGTTATAACATACCTGTACTATGACACGGACAAAATAATCTCCGCATCCGATGATCATACAATCAAGGTATGGTGATGAACGTTTGTATTGTGCAGTTTCACACACACACAGTGTGGTGTGGGTGTGGTGTGTGTATGTGTGTGTGTGTGTGTGTGCGTTTGCATGTGCGTATGTATGTGTGTGTGTGTATGTATGTATGTATGTATGCATGTATGTATGTATGTATGTATGTATGTATGTATGTTTGTGTATGTATGTATGTATGTCCGTATGTATGTATGTCTGTATGCGTAATATGCGTATATATATATATATATATATATATATATATATATATATATATGTATATATATATATATATATATATATATATATATATATATATATACATATATATATATATATATATATATATATATATATATATATATATATATATATATATATATATATATATATATATATATATATATATATATTTTTAGAACACGTCCACCTTTTGCATATCTGCACATAGATACATAGGTATGTGAACGTATGTCGTTTCATAGATGTCTATAAGATATTGCATGACCTAATACAACTGATAACGGACAAACGGGCTTTTACTGACGTAACGGCCCAATCCAGTTCAAAAATCAACGATCCATAATTTGAGAAATTGGCACTTGCTATTTGAATTCTACCGGTACTTTTAGACGAGTAGTTTCAGTCAGGAGTGCTTGTACAGTCAAGCCATGTGTAAGAGCGCTGGTGTACTTGCAGCTGTATGTACGCCGTAATAAACGTACTCATTCTCTTGATAGTTTTGGCTTTATGCTACAACGCATCGGCCACAAAGCGTTACAACAAGCAACATGGACGAGATTGTAGCCTATTTTCTGTTACGCAGTGGTCTGGTCAAACCTCGCTGGTTCAGCTAAACAGTATCAGTACACCCAAAACAACAATGCACGAGAACGAACCTGAACTATTCTGGTACGTCCTCAAGCATTTCCAAAACCCTAAAACTCTAAAACCCTAAATTTTGCCTTAGGTCTGGGCGATGAGAGGCGCGCAGTGTGTGACTACGCTCCGCGGGCACAAAGGCGGTGTGTGGAGTTGTCAGGTGCAGGGTGACATAGTGGTCAGCGGGTCTACTGATCGCATGATAAAGGTATGCGTCTAGGTTGTGGTGTGTAGATACGCATTGTTTGTAGACGCACGTCCGTAGTAACCGAGTTTTTCATTGGTGATAAGTGTTGTAAGCTTATACATGGACGTTACGTGATAACAACACCTGGAAATAAGCGCGTACCACATCTGCAAACACCACTGATCTATCGTTAGATATGGGGTGTCAAATGCTACCTGCGAGGACATACATAGACGGTATGCTGTTTGAGTTGGGGGCGTTCTGGTGGCCTTTTCAAACACAGACACACTTAGGCACTCGGACTCGTATTCTACCTACGCTCACCGCTGCTTTGTTTATATATAGTATTCTATCTACCCTGATCGCATGTTTTTATATATATAGTATTTTATCTACGCTCATGCTTGTTTATATATATATAGTATTCTATCTATGCTCACCGCTGCTTTGTTTATGTATAGTATTCTACCTACGCTCATCGCTGCTTTGTTTATATATAGCATTCTATCTACCCTGATCGCCTGTTTTAATATATATAGTATTCTGTGTACGCTCATCGTTACTTTGTTTTTATATAGTATTCTATCTACTCTGATCGCATGTTTTAATTTATATAGTGTTCTATCTACGCTCATCGTTGCTTCGTTTATATATAGTATTCTATCTACGCTCATCGTTGCTTTGTTTATATATAGTATTATATCTACTCTGATCGCTGTTTTGATTTATATAGTGTTCTATCTACGCTCATCGTTGCTTTGTTTATATATAGTATTCTATCTACGCTCATCGTTGCTTTGTTTATATATAGTATTCTGCCCTGATCGCTTGTTTTAATATATTTAGTATTCTATCTACGCTCATCGTTGCTTTGTTTAAATATAGTATTCTATCTACCCTGATCGCTTGTTTATATATATATAGTAATCTATATACGCTCATCGTTGCTTTGTTTAAATATAGTATTCTATCTACCCTGATCGCTTGTTTATATATATATAGTAATCTATATACGCTCATCGTTGCTTTGTTTAAATATAGTATTCTATCTACCCTGATCGCTTGTTGTAATATATATATATAGTGTTCTATCTACGCTCACCGCTGCTTTTTTAATATACCTATTAATAGATTTGGGATTTGAAGGCAGAACAGTGTCTGGCCACCCTGGAGGGACATGTGTCAACTGTGCGCTGTTTGAGTTTGGTAGGCGACATTCTGGTGAGCGGTTCGCGAGATAAGACTCTGCGGATATGGAATATCAAGACACACCAATGCCTATTCACACTTAGGTATGTATGCATGATACACATACACACACTCACACACACTCACACATACAATATATATCTACATATATATATATATATATAAATATATTATATATATATATACAATTATATATATATATATATATATATATATATCTAAATATATATATATATATATATATATATATATTTATTATATATATATTTTCTATGGATCTATGGATCTGCACGCACATATATATATATATCTAATCTATATATATATATATATATATATATATATATATATATATATATATATATATATATATATAATATATATATATATATATATATATATATATGCAATATGTATATATATATACGTGTATATATTAGACGTTGTCATGTGTGATACATATGCACATACATATGCATGCAATCACATCATATATACATGCACGTGCACATGTGCGTACACATACACATACATATATACATACACATACATCAAGCCATTTGTACTTATAGAAATACGAAAATGTGCTTTGCTGAGCACTGATTAGCACGTATCTGCACTATAATACATAGGCACATGCAACCCCACTCATAATGACCCCCAACGCCATTAACACACCCTAAACCCTAAACCCTAAAACTTGCAACCCCACTCTCAATGGCACCTAAACCCCATAAACACCCAAGCCACACATCAGTTTATCGCCCAGCATAGACCCATCCACAGTAGTACTTGTAGATATCCATGCCAAATCCATGCCAATCAGCAATGCTAGATGTGCGACAGGGGGGGGGGAGTGTGCGGGTTATACGATCACACATTACTCACGAGGCACAGACGATAGAAGATGTTGCTCTCTCTCTCTCTCTCTCTCACACACACACACACACACACAAACACACACACAGATCATGTACGTACACTATCCTCTCACCCGAGTTACCAGCCCTATCACTTCGCATCCTACGCTCATTCTTTAAAGATCTCTGTGCGTATCGTATCGTATCGTATCGTATCGTCCGCAGAGGCCATACGGAGGCTGTGCGATCGGTCAAGTTTGACGGGCGGCGGGTGGTGTCTGGGTCATATGACCACACCTTGCGCGTTTGGGACAGGGCCACTGGGACCTGTTTGCACACACTCACCGGACACACAAACAAGATCTACTCGGTGGAGTTCGACGGCGTCACGGTGGCCAGTGGGAGTTTGGATACAACCATCCGCATCTGGAATGTGGAGACGGGTAGGTGGCTCGGGTGTAGTGGTTTGGGTGTATGAGAGGGGGTGTGGTGGTTGGGTGTATGAGAGGATGTGCCGTTTATCTGCGGTTGCACGGGATTTGGCACCGGCTGTGTGGCGGGTGTGATGGTGGGTCAACACAAGTTGCATCACTGGCAGCAGCAGGAGGGTTTGCGTTTTGGGCTGCGAACGCCCTGTATAATGTTAACCATTAGATATGTGTAGTGTATTTTCAGCCCCCGTTGGGCGAATTCCTCTAGTTACAGTGTGTGTTAGCTTTCACGCTTGTAGCCGTTTAACGTTTCAAGGTTGTGATAGGGTATATCCCAATCTCGGCCGTGTCCATCTTATCGTACGATAATTGGGCGTTTTGTGACTAATCTTACAGTCGATGAACTCCTTCAGAAGACACGACTTCAAACACACAGTGATCCCAGCACCTGCACCTCTTTCCAGGCCTAAAGTGTCATCGCACCATGTTTGACAAATTTAGACACCTGTCAGACACCGGTTTTAAAGTTTAAACACCTCGGGTCACTATTCGGAAGCTCTGGCACTCCACGGCTGTCAGTTCTCTCATCTGTCAGACACCACATGTATGAAGTTACGCTTGTCACGCATATCATTGTCGAAATGACACCTGTCCTACACAACAAGGGAACTCAGACGACCCATCTCGCACCTACCTACCTACCAGATCACATACCTCAGCCACAACACGTGAAAGTGTATCTACCCCGTCCCACACACATGACCTCTGTCGCCTGCTGTCACTGGCGTCATGTGCACTGTCACACCTCTCCATATGGCGTACCTTTACCTTACCGTCACACAGGCACGTGCCAGTTCATTCACACGCACACCTCTCCATATAACGTACCTTTAACTTATCATCGCCACAGGCACATGCCAGTTCATTCACACACACTCTCCTATCACGTGCCTTTGCGTAGCATCGCCACTGGTAAATGCCAGTTCATTCACACACACCTCTCCCTATCACGTACCTTTACCTTACCATCGCCACTGGTAAATGCCAGTTCATTCACACTCGCACCTCTCCATATAACGGACCTTTACTTTTTCCATCCCCACGGGCGCATGTCGGTTTATTCACACTCGCACCCCTCCATATAATGTACCTTTACCTTACCATCCCCACAGGCACATACGAGTTCATGCACACTCACACCTCTCCATATAACGTACCTTTACCTTACCATCCCCACAGGCACATGCCAGTTCATTCACACTCACACCTCTCCATATAACGTACCTTTAACTTATCATCGCCACTGGCGCTTGCCGGTTCGTTCACACACACCTCTCCCTATCACGTGCCTTTTGCCTTAGCGTCGCCGCTGATGATATGCCAGTTCATTCACACTCACACCCCCTGTAACGTGCCTTTTACCTTGTCGTCCCCACAGGCACATGTCGGGTCGTTCACACTCGCGCCTCTCCATATAACGTGCCTTTTACTTTACAGTCCCACGGGCACGTGCAAGTTCATTCACACTCACACCTCTCCATATAACGGACCTTTACCTTTCCATCCCCACAGGCACATGTCAGTTCATTCACACTCGCGCCCTCTCCATATAATGTGCCTTTGCCTTACCCCCCCACGGGCACATGCGGGTTCATGCACACTCACACCTCTCCATATAAAGTGCCTTTTGCCTTACCGTCCCCACGGGCACATGCCGGTTCATTCACACTCACACCTCTCCATATAACGTGCCTTTTAACTTGTCATCGCCACGGGCACATGCCAGTTCGTTCACACACACTCTCTCCTATCACGTACCTTTTGCCTTAGCATCGCCACTGGTGAAATGCCAGTTCATTCACACACACTTCTCCCTATCACGTACCTTTACCTTACCATCGCCACTGGTAAATGCCGGTTCATTCATCACACACACTCTCCTATAACGTGCCTTTACCTTACCATCCCCACGGGCGCATGCCAGTTCATTCACACTCACACTCTCCATATAACGGACCTTTGCCTATCATCCCCACGGGCGCGTGCCAGTTCATTCACACTCACACCTCTCCCTGGGCGTGTACCTTTTACCTTTCCATCCCCACAGGCACATGTCAGTTCATTCACACCCACACCTCTCCATATGGCGTACCTTTACCATACCGTCCCACAGGCACGTGCCGGTTCATTCACACTCGCGCACTCTCCTTATAACGTGCCTTTACTTTGCCTTGCTGTCCCACAGGCACGTGCCAGTTCATTCACACTCGCACCTCTCCATATAACGGGCCTTTACCCTACCATCCCCACAGGCACATGTCAGTTCATTCACACTCGCACCCCTCCATATAACGCACCTTTACCTTACCATCCCCACAGGCACATGCCAGTTCATTCACACACACACCTATCCCTATCACGTACCTTTACCTTACCATCCCCACAGGCACGTGCCAGTTCATTCACACTCGCACCTCTCCATATAATGTACCTTTACCTTTCCATCCCCACAGGCACATGCCAGTTCCTTCACACTCGCACCTCTCCATATAATGTACCTTTACCTTACCGTCACACAGGCACATGCCAGTTCATTCTGGAGGGCCATGAGCTACTTGTGGGATTGATGCAGCTGAGAGGGAACATCCTTGTCACGGGCAATGCGGATAAGACGCTGCGCGTGTGGGACCTCACTACGGGCCAGTGCATGCACCTATTAGCAGCACACACACAGGCCGTCACGTGTGTGCAGTTCGACTACGATAAGATTGTGAGCGGCAGCATAGATGGAAGCATCTGTATATGGGATCTGAAGACAGGTAGGAGTGTGTGTATGTTTGTGTGTGGGGTGGGGGGGAAGGGGAGTCTTGACAAGGGGAATGGGGTGGGGGGTTCGGCTCTCAGACAAGCATGACGTCCGCTGATGTGGTGTTATATAATGCAATACCTCTGACGTCTGCTGATGTGGTGTTATATAATGCAATACCTTAGATTTTCACGCGTATATGAAATTCTAAACCCTATGCTTTAAACCCTAAATGTGTGCACAGTCCGACACTGTAGTGACAGTACCACCGGGACTGTTAATATCAGCACTATACCTCAAAACCCCTAAACCTTAAAACATTAGCACCCATCTGTGCTAGAACATAAACACCCATCTGTATGGTTGTATGGAATGGTTGTGCGGGTGTGCGTATGGGCTGTTGTTTTGTGTATTCATAACCTGAGTGCGTGTACTGCAAATAAACGACACATCTGTGTATACAGCATTCTCGCACCCCAGTTGCGAAACGTGTTCGGATTGGTTGTTCAACGAACCTCTATCCTAAACACTAAAGCCCGCAACCCTAGATTGATTCTGTAGCTTAAACCCTAAACCCCTCATCCCTAAAACGAAACTCAACCCCAAACCCTAAGATCCTAAACCCTAAAATAATTCTCTAACTTTAAACCCTGAAACCATCCCCTTTGACAGTATTGATGGCAGTCTCAGTATTTGAATGATTTGGAATCAGCCTTTGAGGCGATGACTGTGTTGTGACGTTATTTATAGTCATTTGTTTTGTGTATGTTTGTGTCTTTTCGGGTTGTACTGCTGTGTGCTGTGGCATGTTTGATCGAAGTCGGCTCTGACTTTTGTCTGATATGTATATATATATATATATATATATATATATATATATATATATATATATATATATATATATATATATATATATATATATATATATATATATATATATATATATATATATATATATATATATATATATATATATATATATATATATATATATATATATATATATATAATATATGTATATATACATATATATATATATATACATATATATATATATATATATATATATATATATATATATATATGTATATATATATATATACATACACACACACATATATGTATATATATATATATATATATATATATATATATATATGATGTGCATGTGTATGTGTGTGTGTGTATGTGTTTATATGAATATGAATGATGAATGTGTATGTTTATTTTTTATGTCTATGTCTATGTCTATGTCTATGTGAATGTGTATGTTTATGTTTATGTGCATGTTTTATGTGTAGATATCAGCAGATTGGCCAGGGTATATGGAGTTCAGGTGGTGTTGTTTTTTTTATTGTTTTTATGCTTCGCAAATGGCAATATATATTATTACACTTAGTTATTGATTCAGATCGATGTATACGTTCCCATATGCTTAGCCATGCATTCTCACAACCTTTGTTGTCTTTGGTTTCTTTAGGTTCCCTGAGGAAATGTGTCAACATGTTAGAAAGTCCGCAGAGTGTTGTGTGGAAGCTGCAGTTCTCCGACACCAAGATGATCTTGGCGGTGCGCAAACGCCTTCCAAAGTAAGCTGCGGATAATATATATATATCTAGATCTAGATCTATATCTATATCTATATATATATATATATATATATATATATATATATATATATACATATACATATACATATATATATATTATATATATATATATATATATATTTATATTTATATTATTATATTGTATATATATATATATATATATATATATATATATATATATATATATATGTGTGTGTGTGTGTATATATATATTACATCTGTATGTATATCTCATCTCATCCGTCGTGTCTTTCCACGCCCCAAACAGCGATCTGGACGAAGCTCGTCTGATAATCCTGGACTTTGATCATGAGCCACTCCATCCACCTACACTCCAATCAAGCGCAGCCAGCTCCATACGTGAGCAATTACGTGAGTCGTATGCTAACCCTTCACAGGAAATGCCAAAGAAGCAAGCTGCATTCAGCCACATCAACAGCGTCAACGGCGCCGGCCTCTGTAGTGGGGGTGCGGGTATCAGTGCCTGGGAGGACGGTTCCTCTGGGTCGAATCCTGGTCCAAATTCGGGTACTGGTGTAGGGGTGAATGTCAACCATATCAGGTCAGTGGGGGGCTTGAGCAAACACCTACACGAAACGCTCCGGCCGTATCCTCGGGCACGCGAGAGCACCCACACACGGCCGACTCTCCGCACATACGCCCACGGACAACCCACCACCACCGCCGGCTACACACACAGGCCGGTACAGTCATCGGTAGCCGAATACGCACACACACGCACACACGCACAGCTGCAGGCACATGCGTTATTCAGTAGCCCAGCACACATACGCTCTGGGAGTGTGCCGGCGCAGTCTAGTTTGTTGTCATCGGCTACGTTTCCCTTTCAGCGGCCACAGCCGGACACGCCATCGGGTGTGGCGGGGGAGGGCAGTCGCAATACGGCTTATCAGCAAAGCTTACAGCAACGGAGCATCGAACAGCAACAGCAACAGCTACAGCAACAACAACAACAACAACAACGACAACAACATCAACAACGACAACAACAACAACAACAACACAAACAACCACAGCAGCTGCAGCTGCAGCAACTACAGCAACAACAACAACAACAACAGCAAGAAGAGCAGCGCAATGAGATGATTATCGAACAGCCACAACAATAACAGAACTCCACACAGGATCAGTCAGCGCAGGTGCCAATGCAAACCGACAGGCAAACGGAAACGTTAACGCGTACAGGATTACAAACGCACTCGGGAACATCACAAGACCCACAGCCCCAGTGGTCGACCACAAACCATGTCGCTCCGCCCTAGCAACCACCCAGCTGAGCAATGTGCAGAAGCAAGTAACCACGGCAATCGAAAACGTAAACGGATATCACCAGAGCCTACCAGGAAGGAGCTGATAATAGTAGATAAACGAAATATACATTAGTGCATGAACGAATCTATACAATAGTACATGAATAAACCTACTCATTAGTACATGAACGGCCTCATACATACATACTCATCTTACTTGGGACTTCACACGGAACCTATACAATAGTACATGAACAAACCTATACAATAGTACATGAACGGACCTATGCAATAGTACATGAACGAACCTTTACAATAGTACATGAACGGACCTATATAATAGTACATGAACGGCTCCATACATACATGCACATCTTGCCTATGAATTCACACGGGTGTGAAAACAGGCATTGGACAAGCAATATCGCAGCCAGGACTGGCAGAGCGTCTTTCCCGGAGTGCATGATGCTCAATATGCGTTTCAACGATAGTAGGAAAATGTGAAAACGTTTATGAGTACATACTGCGATCCCATTGACTTTAAAGAAGAAGAGCTTATAGATACGTGCAGTGCAAACGTTATGGCCCAGGCCTCCACATCTGCAGGCGCAGCAGTTGAAGTAGCCCGTTAACGACTTACCAAGGGTATAACTGGGGCTTATACGGGAGACAGGGACAGGGCATGTGGGCATACTACGCATATGAGGAAACGACTATTGTTAGCGCTGTGATCTAAGCTACCAAAGGGGAGCAAAGGGGAGGAAGGGGGGACCGGGGGGAGGCTGTGTCTGGTGGTATGACATCCGACCGTATGGGTCATACAACACACCAGCGAGCTTACTTATTTGACATTGGGAACGGAACACGGCTCTGTGGAAGACGCGACAGGAAAAGTGTATTCTTTATTCCTTCCAAAAGATTTAAGATTTATAATAAATACACGTGACTGCAGAGCCATGAAAGAAAGTGGACTAATATCAAGAAACACAAATGAACCTCACAGACCGCTCACGATCCGAGATGATAATTAAAACGAACGGACCATGTACATACAATGAACGAGCGTCGAAAATAACAGGGTCGTTGTACAGTTCATATATGCAGAGCCCAAATTAAAGAAAAAAGAATAAAACGCGTAAACCCAGAAATCTCAAGTTTAAAGCCTGTAAACCATGTCCAAGGTAATCAAATGCAGACACACGCTTCAGTATTTTATTCTACATGTGTACGGGAACGTTTGTGTGTACAAGGACTCTTGATGGTGCACGCCTAAACTAAATTGATTTATCCTGACGGACAATACTTGCAGCCATGAAGGATGGTCTGTACAGCTTGCTAGCTCAGCCAATCAGCGACAAGCAATAGACAGAACATGCACGACGGTAGGTATATGTTGTCAATTTGGTCTGTGAGGGCTTCGAGAATTGTTGAGCCACATACAGCCAGCGTCACACCCAGCCACACACTGTATGGGGTAGAGACAAAGATTTGGGATTTAGGGTGTGGCTGAAATTGGGTAGACTCTTGAGGATTTTCGGGTCAGGAGTGATTGAACATTCACTTCGAATCAAGTGAGCACTCAGAAACTGAGAGATGGAGATAGTTGGGCATGTATATATAATCATACAAACACATACATAAATACAAGAATATTTTACGAATAGTAATAATAATAATAATAACAATAATAATAATAATAATGATAATAAAAATAAATAATAATAATAATAATAAATATTAATAATAATATATAATAGTAAGAATATCAATAATAACAATAATTATAATAATAATAATAATATACATATATATATACATATACATACATACATACATACATACGCAAACACACACACACACATATATATATATACATACATATATACATACATACATACATACATACATATATATATATATATATATATATATATATATATATATATATATATATATATATATAGAGTATATAATATAATATATATATATATATAATTACATGTGTGGACATATACATTAAAACCACATTTGAAATGAATCGGCATACATACTCCGTATCAACGGCGGCGCCTCCGGGACGAAAAACCAAAAGTATCGCAATATAAACCATCTGCGCTATAACCGAGCCCAGACTGCCTTCCATGCTTTTCCTAATAAGGACGGAACAGATGCGATAGAAACGGAATTATCAACACTTGTGGCATAAGCACGAAAGGGAATCGGTCGACGGTAGGATTTGAAGATTGGGTAGGAATGAGATGGCTTATGTGGCAGTGTAGAAGAATAATACTTTCATAGATACAGAGGGTGTATTACTAGTGAGAGGCGTCTGTAATCGAACAGGGGATCAGTAGACTGGCCAAAGGAACGGTACTAAAACCCTTAAAACCAAAAAAAAAAAACTGGGACATAGGAGAAGCCTACGGCGCCAACAAAACACGCGAATCTCCTGACATAACCAGAACCACTCGTCGTAGTACTGACTATTCCTTGCTGAAGTGACAAACCCAAGACCCTAGACCCTATGCCTCAGACTACCTATGCTCTGCAATGCACTGAGGGTACATGTGTTGCGATACGCATCCAAATGGAAATGGCAAACTGCGAAAACCTGACTCCACAAGGTAGGGTTTTAGGGTTTCACGAAGTATGGAGCGATGGCTGCAGTGAGCTACGGTTGCGGACGAATCACGTGCAACTGTAACGTGAGGAAGTATATTAGGCGGCTCAGGCTACAGGGTTTTAGGGTTTTTAGAATTTGAGGCTCAAGTTCATGTTCAGACACACGGCCCTATCCTATCAAATACCCCATGAACTAGCCAAGTCCAGCCAATGCACAAGTTTATACACACGCTGAGACACGCGGAGACGCTTACAGAGATCAGGGATAGGGCTATGAGTTAATAACATACTTGGTGAAGGCACCCCATTTATGCACACCATAGCGCACTCCCACAAATGACGCTGTGGCATCGCCGATGCCTAGCGAAGTTAGACCGGAGAATGCCGCCAGATAGACCAGAGGAGATTCTGTAGCATGAGAAGTATACTGTGAGCATATATATATATATATATATATATATATATATATCAAAAACTATACTCTCACACGTATATGTGCACGCACACGATGATATCTACCTCTGGGAGAGACATCTCATTTACTCACATCTTTACAAGCCCCTATACTCCTATACCTTGTAAAAAGCAGGCGTGACACATGTATTGATTTAGTAGTTGTCCTGGGTAATATACAACCACATACTTGTATGTTGGTAGATAGTCAAGTCTCGTTTGAAATAACACTGTAGTTCCAAATGCGCGAACAGTTATACGCAAGGCACACACATCACACACCTATTGACTGCGTGCTGGATGTGAGCCACAAGGGCAAAGCGATACCAACCAGGAGATACAGGTGCGTGAGGATAACCGGACCCGAGTCTCGTTCATCCGTAAACTTGGTCAAGAAGTCCTATAACCAGATATGGGAACACAGTCATAGAGGACAAATAAGCAGGAATCGAGACATGTGGATGTGTCAGTAGTGAGTACCACGGCACCAAAATTTCATTCGTCTCTAAACTACATGAGAAACTGCTAGCCATGTAGGGACCTCAAACCTGTCGTGATATCAGATACACTTCAGGTTCACTAACACTATGGCGCATACTATCGCTATATGAATATACACAACATGTATTGGTACCATTTCGCAAGCACTTGACCTACCCTAACTACACCCTGACATCCACACTACTTGCATATCAGTGTGCAGGGCGAGTGCGTATGCGATATCAACCGAGATCAATGCTATTCTGATTGGACAGGTTGTGGCTATTCCTAGACACTCAACCACGACATCACCACGCACAGCCACAGCCACGGCCAAAATCGAGCGCATGGGATCAACACTTCCACTGCCCACAAGGCACACAACAGATGTAGCCCCACTCAGCTCACAGTATACGAATATATATATATATATATATATATATATATATATATATATATATATAGATAGCTATAGCTATAATATATATATATATATATATATATATATATATATATATAAATAGGTATATATGTATATTATATATATATATATATATATATATATATATATATATATATATATATATATATATATATATATATATATATAAAACTATATATATATATATATATATATATATATATATATATATATATATATATATATATATATATATTTTTATATATATAAAACTATATATATATATATATATATCAAAAGCATTAGATGAGAATGAGAAGACTCCCGCAGTCATAGCATCCACTATGCGCATGAACGCAGGACTACTCAACACACAACAACCGTAGCACGCATGCGAAGTGTTTATGATGTTATAATACAGTGCTTTAGACAGTCTCGTACACACCTGTAAGTCCTCCCCCAAAGGCCATACCCTGGCTATTCTCAAGTACTCGAGGAGAACGAAGGCACTCACAGCCACAGCAAAGGCTAAGCGCATGAACTCAGCGCCAGCGGGTGACAGAAACGCAGGAGTGAACATGGCCACGGCTAACAGGTGGAACAGCTTACGCGCATCTAGCGTGTGTAGCTACGGATGGAAGGGGTTGATGGTACTTGCATATATTAAGACTGGTTATTAAAATGATATATATATATATAAATAGATATATATAGATATATATATCAAGGTCAAGATATATATACATATATATCAAGTTAAATATATATATATATATATATATATATTTAACTTAATATATATATATATGTATATATATATATATATATATATATATATATATATATATATAAATGTCTATATAGATACAGAAGGCAAGCCTTATTGTTGCTGCTAGCATTCGTAGTCATCGGGGTGAGTAGGGCCACAGTTGATAGGG